>JAVLUZ010000223.1:5069621-5086515 GCA_036768485.1 Mermis nigrescens
TCATAGGTAGCGCGTTAGCGCGTACCTATAATATACTTGGGTACCCCTAACACCTGTGCACCCCCTACAGCTATAACGGGACACTTCTAGAAGGTTTTTTTAAAAGAAAGATAATAAAAAAATTCGCTGCCTGTGTTTTTTTGTTTTCCTTGAAACTCAAAACTGACTGTGTAAAGAAGGTGTAAAGTTTTTGTGTAACGTTATCACATAGGACAAATTTTGGGACATTTATAATGCGGCATGTGGACAACTGAGTATTGATGACTCGAAGAATTGAACAGCATAGAATAATAGAGGGATCGAATTCTACAGATGTCACTTTTTTCGTTTTCTGAAATTTGCATTAGTCATCGAATGGCAGTGTAAAGAGTGCGAAAATCTGGGGGTGAAAAAGCACTTTTTGGTCGAGTTTTCAACCTGCTTATGTCTGATACTAACTCCAGTTATGAGTTTTTTGAAATGTTTTCTGACAGAAATGTCAGAGCGGATCAAGGGCTACATTCTGCATATAAGCAAAGTCTTCTACGCTCTATGGTGAGTTAGATCCTGGGGTTTAAAGTTTACACTCTAGTGGATGGTGTAAAAAACTGATTTTAAGTAAGATTTCTCTGCCAAATTTTTCGCTTATGAGTCATGGTAAATTGAATACAGCAGTGATAAAGTGCCTCTTAGGGGCTACACATCGCAGCAGACTGCATTTAAAAAACGCAATATTGAGTTATTTATGGGGGTGTAAAGTTCGAAATCAGAGGTAAAAAAAGGGCGAAAAAACACGTTTTTTCCGAATTTTGATTAATAAATCATACCAAATAATTTTTGCAAGAGAATTTTGGAGCACAGGAATGTACTACGATTTAAAAGCTACAAATTGTACCAAACCGAATTTCTTTAAACTCAATGGGGAGTTCGGTACGGAATTTTAAAGTTTACAGTGTTCTATATGATGGAAAATACGTTTTTGTTGCGGTTTTTGTTCGCCACTTTCTCCGTCCAGAAGTCGGGATAAGTCCAAAAAAATAAAATAAAGTGCTTTATATCGGGTGCATGTCAAAGCAAATTGTCTATACATTAATATTTAGCGAGTGTTAAGTCAAAAATTTGGTGTTTAAAATGCGTTTCTGTCTTGTTTTTTCTGCCTGCTTCTCCGGTTATGAGTCAGGGACACGATTATCAAGTCTAGAAATGGACCAGGAACCAAATTTGATATGCCAGTCTAGCGCATATGTTTACACTCTACAGTGTTGTTAAGTGGTGTACACCTATTGTTAGTTTGCCCATACAACATTATGGAGACTTAATTTTTTTCATAAATATTAATCGTAATATCGGAACAATATCAAAATTACGAATCTGACCAAAATATTCTTTATACTAGGTGTTTACATGAAGTTTACACTACATATGTATTTATCTTCGTTTTTGAGCATTCCAGAAACCTAATTTTTTCCTGGAGTCTAGAAATATTCAAAGAATCAAATGTGAGACGTCATGTAGACGCGTTTGTTTACATCCAACAGTGATGTAAAGTAGTTTACACTCATTGTTTATTTGTCCTCAGACCATTGTAGACATGCAATTTTTTCATAAATGTTGATAATAATATCCGAGTAATATCAGATTTACAAATCGGAATAAAATCCTCTTTACACTAGGCGGTTGTGTAAAGATTACACTGCTAATTAATCTTCGTTCTAGAGCTTTGCGAAAACCTGAATTTTTTGCCGAAATCTGAAAATTTACATGGAATCAAATAAGGGACGTCAGCTGGGCGCGTTTGTTTACACTCAACAGTGATGTAAAGTGGTTTATCTTCGTTCTAGAGCTTTGCAAAAACCTAAATTTTTTCCTGAAATCTGAAAATTTACATGGAATCAAATAATGGACGTCAGCTGGGCACGTTCGTTTACACTCAACAGTGATGTAAAGTGGTTTACATCTGTGTCTATTTGTCCTTAAACCGTTATGGAGACGTAATTTTTTCATGAATGTTGATCGTAATATCCGAGTAATATCGAATTTACAAATCCGACTAAAATCTTCTTTACACTCGTTGCTAGTGTAGAGTTTACACTATATAATAAGCTTCATTCTAGAGCCTCACGGTAACTTATTTTTTCTCTAAAGTCGTAAAATAACACCTAACACCTGTGCACCCCTACAGCTATAACGGGACACTTCTGGAAGGTGCGATCTTTTTAAAAGAAAGATAATAAAGAAATTCGCTGCCCGTGTTTTTTTGTTTTTCTTGAAACTCAAAACTGACTGTGTAAAGAATAATAACCCTAACACCTGTGCACCCCCTACAGCTATAACGGGACACTTCTGGAAGGTGCGGTTTTTTTTAAAAGAAAGATAATAAAAAATTCGTTGCCCGTGTTTTTTGTTTTTCTTGAAACTCAAAACTGACTGTGTACAGAAGGTGTAAAGTTTTTGTGTAACGTTTTCACATGGGACAAATTTTGGGACATTTATAATGCGGCATGTGGACAACTGAGTATTGATGACTCGAAGAACTGAACAGCATAGAATAATAGAGGGATCAATTCTACAGATGGCACTTTTTTTGTTTTCTGAAATTCGCATTAGTTATCGAATGGCAGTGTAAAGAGTGCGAAAATCTGGGGGTGAAAAAGCACTTTTTGGTCGAGTTTTCAAATTGCTTATGTCTGATACTAACTCCAGTTATGAGTTTATCGAAATGTTTTCTGACAGAAATGTAGAGCGGATCAAGGGCTACATTCTGCATATAAGCAAAGTCTTCTACGCTCTATGGTGAGTTAGATCCTGGGGTTTAAAGTTTACAATCTAGTGGATTGTGTAAAAAACTGATTTTAAGTAAGATTTCTCTGCCAAATTTTTTCGCTTATGAGTCAGGGTAAATTGAATACAGCAGTGATAAAGTGCCTCTTAGGGGCTACACATCGCAGCAAACTGCATTTAAAAAAACGCAATATTGAGTTATTTATGGGGGTGTAAAGTTGGAAATCAGAGGTAAAAAATGGGCGAACAAAACACGTTTTTCCGAATTTTGATTAATAAATCATACCAAATAATTTTTGCAAGAGAATTTTGGAGCACAGGAATGTACTACGATTTAAAAGCTACAAATTGTACCAAACCGAATTTCTTTAAACTCAATGGGGAGTTCGGTACGGAATTTTAAAGTTTACAGTGTTCTATATGATGGAAAATACGTTTTTGTTGCGGTTTTTGTTCGCCACTTTCTCCGTCCAGAAGTCGGGATAAGTCCAATAGAATAAAAATAAAGTGCTTTATATCGGGTGCATGTCAAAGCAAATTGTCTATACATTAATATTTAGCGAGTGTAAAGTCAAAAATTTGGTGTTTAAAATGCGTTTCTGTCTTGTTTTTTCTGCCTGCTTCTCCGGTTATGAGTCAGGGACACGATTATCAAGTCTAGAAATGGACCAGGAACCAAATTTGATATGCCAGTCTGGCGCATATGTTTACACTCTACAGTGTTGTTAAGTGGTTTACACCTATTGTTAGTTTGCCCATAGAATATTATGGGTGACTTAATTTTTTTCATAAATATTAATCGTAATATCGGAACAATATCAAAATTACGAATCTGACCAAAATATTCTTTAAACTAGGTGTTTACATGAAGTTTACACTACATATGTATTTATCTTCGTTTTTGAGCATTCCAGAAACCTAATTTTTTCCTGGAGTCTAGAAATATTCAAAGAATCAAATGTGAGACGTCATGTAGATGCGTTTGTTTACATCCAACAGTGATGTAAAGTAGTTTACACTCATTGTTTGTTTGTCCTCAGACCATTGTAGACATGCAATTTTTTCATAAATGTTGATAATAATATCCGAGTAATATCGGATTTACAAATCGGAATAAAATCCTCTTTACACTAGGCGGTTGTGTAAAGATTACACTGCTAATTAATCTTCGTTCTAGAGCTTTGCGAAAACCTGTATTTTTTGCCGAAATCTGAAAATTTACATGGAATCAAATAAGGGACGTCAGCTGGGCGCGTTTGTTTACACTCAACAGTGATGTAAAGTGGTTTATCTTCGTTCTAGAGCTTTGCAAAAACCTAAATTTTTTGCTGAAATCTGAAAATTTACATGGAATTAAATAAGGGACGTCAGCTGGGCACGCTCGTTTACACTCAACAGTGATGTAAAGTGGTTTGCATCTGTGTCTATTTGTCCTTAAACCGTTATGGAGACGTAATTTTTTCATGAATGTTGATCGTAATATCGAATTTACAAATCCGACTAAAATCTTCTTTACACTCGTTGCTAGTGTAGAGTTTACACTATATAATAAGCTTCATTCTAGAGCCTCACGGTAACTTATTTTTTCTCTAAAATCGTAAAATATATATGGAAACAGATGTGATACGTCTGCTAGGGGCGCATGAAGAGTAGTGTAAAGTGATTAACACCTGATGTTAATTTGTTCTTAGAACATTATAGAGGTTTCATTTCTTGATAAATGCTGATTGTTATATCAGAGCAATATCGAAATTATTAATCCAACTAAAATTCTTTACACTCTTGTGTAAAGTTTAAAATGTAAATTAAGTTGAGCTCTAGAAAGTTTTGGAAGCAAATTTCTTTACAGGATGTTCTACGTAACATAAGAATTACTAATCAGAATGTTTGTTTTTTCTACAACTAGTAGCTTTGTAAAGTTTAGACCATTCAATTATTAGAAGAACAGCACAGTAAATGAAATCTAGTATTGTATTTCCAAATCTTGCTAATTAAAAGTGGGGTACTAGCAAAGAAAAATGCTCCGATGGAACAATAAAGGGGAATATACTTGGGATTGTGAATTATCAAGGATGTAAAAGGAGGGGACTAGGAAAAATCTCCCTATGTTATGCCAAGAATCGCAAAATATGTAAAAAATCAGACTTTCTCTAAACAATGCAAAAAATCGAAGTATTTTCTGCGGCCTATGAAAAATGTAAAAGTTTAGTAAACAATTGCTGTAGACATGTGGAAAAGAGTATCTACATAAGGTCTGTTGCACGTCAGTTTCCGTGTTTCCTACTGCTTTGAACCAACAATATCATCGATTGTCTTGAATGCATCGATATGTACTATTTCATTCAATTCGCTTAGCTACTGCATTGCTAATTCGCTGCTTTTTTCAATCAATTTTTCGGGAATTTGAATATTGCTTGCACTTTGACACTTAGAATGGCTGTATCTGCTAAGTGACGTGCTTAGTAATAATGAAATACGAACAACTTAATTATGATCTGTTAACAGCATTTCACTTTCAGTCACATTATTAAACAACTCAAATTTGAATGAAGTCTGCAAAAAGTTGCATTACGTAATATGCTTTTAAGATATTATGTCTATCAGAAAAAAATATTTTGAAATAATACGTTTTTTCAGAGACCGCAGAATATACTTCGATTTTTTGCATTGTTTAGAGAAAGTCTGATTTTTTACATATTTTGCGATTCTTGGCATATAACATAGGGAGATTTTTCCTAGTCCCCTCCTTTTACATCCTTGATAATTCACAATCCCAAGTATATTCCCCTTTTTGTTCCATCGGAGCATTTTTCTTTGCTAGTACCTACATATATCTATTTGTGAAAGATGAAATAATATAATACTAATAAAATTGATTAAAGGATCACTTAGCGACACATGATTGAGAAATTAAATGCAGTTTGCTATTAGACCAATCGATCTCTTTTTATTTGGCACAACATATAAGTAGAGGATGCGTACTTTAAAATAGGATTAGAAATGTATGCAATATAGATCTATCTATGGCTAAGGATCTCTAATCAGTATTTCAAGTCCCAACGTTGATGGATTTTTAATGCGGTACTTGATATTTCTTTCAGATTGCATGTTAAAAGTTCATGTTATTCAGTTTTTTAGGATGTACCTTTTCCCTATTTTACCTATATTTTTTTCTATTTTCTGCTTAATTTTCTTTGATTATTATAGATTTGTCGTATCAACAAATAAATTCACTCGATTTTTAGCTCGTTGCAGCGGGTTTCGGAGCAGCCGGCCAACGGTGTATGGCTTTATCTACGGCCGTTTTTGTCGGCAAGTCTAAAGAATGGCTTCCAGACCTTGTCGAAAAATCTAAGAAATTAAAAGTATCCGCAGGTATCTCTCGTATTTGCTCTTTCTCGTTTGAACACACTGCGGTTGATTTAATGATGCTTGATAATTGCTGTTTTATAACAAATCTTTCTTTCGTTCCTTTCTCACTCTTATTTTGGTGTTGGTTCTGCTGAAAGACAGTATCATTATTTTAGCTTTTTTCCTCCTAATCTATCAGGCGCAGATTTAGAGGGTGCGAAGGGGGAGGACGGCCGCTCCCCTGTCAGCCTCAGTAGTTGGCGGTATGGCACCGAATTTTTTAAACGATTTACAGCCATCATCTGTCATAATTTTACCAATTGTTTTCGTCGCTTTACACCTGATAGTAATCCTTCATAATATTTACTTCCTTTCATTGAAGTCCAATAGCCTCATTTTTGGCGCCAGAAATGTTTCCGTACTCAGGTTTTTTAGCAATAAAATAACATTATAAACTGTTTTCTCCCATTTTTCAGTTAAAATTCTGAAAAATTTCCAACATTGCATTTCACTAGCGTAAGGTCGCTTTACTTCAGGTTTTGCATTATTAAGCATTCAAACAACCTATATTGGTTTTTATAGTAAAAATTTTAGTTTTCTGAATTTTTCTAGATAAATTTTGCACTAGAAATACTTTTGCGAGAAAACGCAATTTTGCTCAAGAGTAACGGATTTTTGAGACCTTTTTTAACAGTTTTAGAAAAAAACTGAGATTACGCTCCTCCGTCGGTCAAAAAATCCTGTATTCGCCACTTTGGCTTTAGGATGGGAACAAGGCACTGATCTTGGTCCCGTGATTTCGGCGCAAGCCAAAAAACGCATAATCAGTCTAGTTGAATCGGGCGTTACGCAAGGAGCCAAGCTGCTACTCGATGGTCGCGGTGTGAAAGTATCGAAGTATGACAAAGGCTATTTTGTCGGTCCAACGATATTGTCGGACGTCACGGTAACACAATTTGGTTGCTTTAGTCGAAAAGCATATCCTAGGAACTTCCCGTACAAAATTTTTATCTCAATTATTTGTGTAATGGCTCTTACATGCTAAAATAAATAAAAAGTATCAAAAATAAAAATTCGAAAATAAAAATAAATTATTTCTAAAAAATCTAAAATGCTCTATAACGACTCTCTCTCTCTAAATATAAGATGAATACACGTACTTTGTGGCATTCAATTTGACTCATATGATAAAAATTTGAAAACATGAACTTTGTGGCATTCAATTTGACTCTTCTGATAAAAATTTATGGTAGAAATTTCTATAACATTTATTACTAAACAGAAGTAAGCGAACGTGGTCTGTCAGATGTTTTTTTCGTATTCGGCAAAGATTTTTCCCGATGTACAAAGGCTTTTCGGAACCGTCTTTGTACATGTACAAAGATTTTTGAGAAGGCAAAAACTGTAAAAAAATGTCTAAAATTCCCACAAATTTTCGGTGCTTCGCGCCGAAATGAGTAATTGTGTCTTCTATATATATATATATATATATATATATATATATATATATATATATATATATATATATATATATATATATATATATATATATATATATATATATATATATATATATATATATATATATATATATATATATATATATATATATATTATAATGGCATAAATTGCATTTAGACAAGGGAGAATGCCAAATCCGTTTTTAGACAATTTTTTGTATTTTTCTCGTCAGAAACCCAGAATTTAGCTTAAATACATTACCCAAGGTCGAAAAACCCTGTTTTACCGCAATAAAAGCGCTACTGTACCATATTTTAGTACACAAGAATTTGCATGTACAAAATGTACGAAGACTTCTGGGGACCATCTTTGTAAATGTACAAAGGGACCTTGTACAAAAACATTGATTATAATGGCACTTTTTAATCCAATATTTCTAATTTGTACGGTATTTCCATAAAACGTATAATTTTAATATATTTTGACCTTAATTAGGTCATCCTTTTTCCATAAAACTTTTCCTTTTTTTCTTCCCCAGAGTTTAGGTCCCCAAACTCCCTTCACTCTCACTTTTGAGTCTGATGTCAACCAGCTGGACGTGATTCACAAAAAATAAGGAAAATGCAGAGGTGAATAAAAGGCAAAATTTGGTAAAGAATGGATGAAAACTAAATTTTTTCGATCAAACCAAGTAATCGTTTTACTCGTGCAATTGAAATCGTTTTTTAAGTCTGCTTCGTGTTGAAGATTGAAATGATGTTATTACACGCATTGATGCTCAAAAATCGTATAGTCTTCTTTTCGTTGATGGTTCGAGGACCAAAAGGTAAAACTTGCACGAAAATAAGTCATAAACCACACCTGGGCGTTGGGGGTTTGGGGGTATGCACCCCCGAGAAACCAAAATACTCCCCCCCCCAGAAACCAAAATGCCCCCCAGAATTCAATTTTTGAATTTTTTGTTTTTTTCGTAATTTATTGATGCCAATGGATAGTACTCGATGAGAAACGTTGAAAAGTAGTGTTTTTTCGCCATACCACTATTTTTAAGGCCTTTTTTGACCTTTGAAAAATCTTGCACCCCCCGGAATTTTGGTGCTGCCCACGTATGGTCATAACTCGCAAAATATGATAGGTCTAGGGATGCATCGATATAGGTTTGGCCAATATATCGGCCGGGCGAATCATGGCCGATAATATCGGCCGATATTTTAGCCGATATATCGACCGATATAAAGAATCATAGTACATGCAGGATTGAAAGATGCACCGTGTCCTCAGTATTTTCACAAATTGTCATGATCCTGAAAGAACATTGAAGAAGAACTAGTCTTGATTCATCATGTCAATTATGTGTATAGTGAAAATATTGTAAAATACGTTTTTTAGTAAAGTTTCATTTCATGTATGCATTAGTTTTTTTGAATTTTCTTGCCAAATATCCACTTTCTTCTAAAATTCTAGAAATTTTGAAATAATCGGCTAAAAACTGGCCGATAATGGCCGATACCGATTTCTTATAAAGAGGCCGATATATCGGCCGATATATCGGTGCATCCCTAGTGATTTCATTCTTGCAAAATAGAGACAAACATCATTTGACTGTCACTAAAATCTATCAGAAAAAGTTGTTTCTGAAAGGTCCTTCTAATTTTTTAAGTCCTCAATATATTTTTGGGTTTTTCAAGCATCAAATTGTTAGACCTACTAGCCGTCATAATCCACAGTAGGACACGTGGATATAACCACTCTTTTTTTCCCTTTCTTTGTTTTAATAATGGAAAAATTAAGAATAATTTTTAATAGAAACTTGTACGGATTTGAAAGATGATTGTAGACTGGACAATAAATTGTCGCCAAATTGCATATAGAAACTATGATTATGAGACTAGGATCTTTATTTAGCTGGTGAAACGCTTTCTGCGTATTTTCATTCTTTTTTATTACTTAGACTATTCAGAATTGCGCTTATAAGTGTTTTTTACTTCTTTCCGGTTTTGCATCTTGTCATTTGAAAATCACGTATATTTAAAATGCAGTTAAGCACAAGTTTTTTTAATGTTTTAGCCCAATATGCAGTGCTATAAGGAAGAGATATTTGGACCTGTGCTCTGCGTTCTAATTGTCGATACGCTGGACGAAGCTATAGCCTTAATTAATCAAAATCCATACGGTAATGGAACGGCCATTTTTACGACCAATGGAGCTGCGGCAAGAAAATTCGTACAAAAAATCGATGTGGGCCAAGTGGGCGTCAATGTACCCATTCCAGTGCCTTTACCAATGTTTTCGTTTACTGGCAGCCGGGCGTCCTTTTTGGGCGACTCGAACTTCTATGGAAAAGCGGTTTGTCTTATAATCATATAGGTGTTCTGGGGTTAGAACCACACGTGGGCGTCTGGGAGGAGTTAGGGTTGGGGTGTATGCACCTTCCAGATGGCCGAATACCCATACCCCCAGAAACCAGGAGGAAGAATTCAATTTTTGAAATTTTTTTGGTTTTTTATTGAAAAATTGGAAAACGTTGAAAAATGGTGTTTTTTCGCCATACCACCACACATGGGCGTGGGGTTTGCACCCCCAGAAGTTGAAACACCTCTTCCCCAAATTACTTTAGACCCTCCAGAATTCTATTTTTGTAACAATTTTAGCAATTATTTGACCCCCTGAATTTTCTTGTTGCTCACGTCTGCATATGCACCTTTGAAAAACCTTGCACCCCCAGAATTTTGGTGCCACCCACCTATGGCTAGAACCCCCAGAATTGTTGACCCCGCATAATAGCTGCGACCACAAATGGGCGTGGTGGTTTTCACCCCCGCCCCCCTCCCCCTCGCAGAAGTTGAAACCCACCGCCCACAGATCACATTAGACCAACCAGAATTCTATTTTTAGTAACATTTTTGGTGATTTTTGGCGATTTCACCCCACCAGAATTTTCTTGCCGCCCATGTATGGCTGCGACCTCAGAATAAACTTTCGCTGAAAAATCTTAGAAAGTGTGCTGTTGTGAGCCTTTTTAGCTTTGTTGACTTAAGCATTTACACGCTCATCGATCTGCGATTTCTTGAAGTGAGCACTGGTCTGGTGCGAGTTCCGGCCCGTCCACACATAAACGTTCTGGAATCTGGCATCACCGTCGAAAAGATAGTACGTTTCAATTAAGTTCGGGCATAAGTTCTACAAATCATCTCCGACACTCCGACAAAACGCAGACAGATTGCGCTTATAGCATTGATCTGATATATAATTATCGTAATCCGCCGGCTTACTGTCGAAGAAAATTCCCAAAATTTATGCCTAAGCTTTTGTGAAACAGACTATAAGTTACGCATGCATGATTGGAGCATCTTACCCAATAATGCAGACGTACCTACTTACATACATATGTATTTGGTGGTCAGGTCATGCCTTGGCACAATGTACCTAAGGTCTGTCTATCATAATTCATGGTAAGCCCAAATTGAATATTGTTCGACTGCTCGCTGTTGATAAGCAGAGTACAAAACTATAAGCATGCTTGTAAGAAGATTGCTCGTTGAACTTGAAAAAATCTCATAAGATTCCGATGAGCAAAAGAACAGGTGCTTGCAAGCATTCTATTAAGATTCAGAATTTGTTGTAAGATTGCTCGTAAGATTACATTTTCCTATAAGTTGGCGAATAAGCACATGACAAGCGAAAGGTATAGCACTTGCAAGAAAACTAACGAGCATGCTTATAAGCTTGTTTCGTATAAGCATTGCAAGCACACATAATGTAGGTCTATCACACGTGGGCGTGGTGTACGCACCCCCAGAAGTTCGTATAACCCCAGAATTCAATTTTTTAATTTTTTTCGCAATTTTTTGATGCCAACGGATAGTGCTCGATGAGGAACATTGACAAATGGTGTTTTTCGCCATATCACCACTTTTAAGACCATTTTTGACCTTTGAAAAATCTTGCACACCCCAAGAATTTTAATGCTGCCCACTTATGGTTGTTACTATCGTGTTCTATTTTGTGTAAAGATCTGGCTGATCAAATTCACTTTTTAGCATTTAAAATTCGCCTACCTAATGTGCATAATCATTTTTCAGGGTGTTAATTTTTACACTCAACTGAAAACAGTTACACAACTTTGGCGTGAGGATGACGTCAGTTCGGATGCTAAGCCGCAGCTTTCTTTCCCTCAGCTCGGTGGGAAGCAAAATTAATTCCAGAATTATTTTACCCATGTATGCAATATGTGAATTACGCATCATGTGATTGTCGTGTAATATGTATTTCGAAGTAAAAATTCTTTGTACGTGATTTTAAACTCATTGCCTTTAAACAAATGGTCGTAAACAAAACAAAATTTCAAGTTATTCGTAGAAAAATTGTTGCGAAGCTTGGTATGAAAAATTCTTTATTAAAATTGATAATTTTAAAAAAATTTGTGGTGAGTCTTTGAGGTAAAATTAAAAAAGATGGAGATCACGGGAGTTAGTGCATTAATTTTGAACTATGCAACCTACTTATTTGTATTTAAGTACATACATCTCAATTTAAAAAACAGGTGGGAGCCGTGTCACCTCAACATCAGGGATCCGCCGTGAATTTTCACACGACCGTCTATTCCATTCAAAACTGTTCGTCCATGTTTGCTAGCAGAAGTTGTCTTTTAAATATGGGTGTCGTCTAGATAAGCACGTATTTTGGGGTTGGGACCATACGTGGGCAGCACCAAAATTCCTGGGGGGGGGGCAAGATTTTTCAAAGGTCAAAAAATGGTGGTATGGCGAATAACACAATTTTTCAACGTTTCTCATCGAGCTCTATCCATTGGCATCAAAAAATTGGGGGAAAAAGTTTCAAAAATTGAATTCTGGGTGGAGGAGTATTTTGGTTTCTGGGGGTGCATACCACACCTGGGCGTGGGGAATATGCACCCCCCAGAACCAAAATACCCCCCAGAAATCAAAATACCCCCCCCCCAGAATTCAATTTTTGAAAATTTTTTCCGTTTTTTCGCAATTTTTTGATGCTAATGGATAGTGCTCGATGAGAAACGTCGAAAAATGGTGTTTTTATCGCCATACCACCATTTTTAAGGCTATTCTTTGACCTTCAAAAATCTTGCAACCCCCAGAATTTCCTTGCTGCCCACGTATGGTGCATACCCCCACGCCCAGGTGTGGTTGGGACTCTAGACCATACGTAGGCGTTGGGGGTATGCTATGCACCCCCAGAATTCAATTTTTGAAATTTTTGTTCTTTTTTCGCAATTTTTTGATGCCTGTAGATGGTGCTTGAGGAGAAACGCTGAAAAATGGTGATTCTCTCCATGCCACCATTTTAAAGAGTTTTTTTATCTTTGAAAAATTTTGCGCCTCCCCAGAATTTTGGTGCTGCCCACCTATGGCCTTAAACCTAGACTATTTTTGACAATTTCGCCCTAACGGAATTCGGTTGCTGCCCATGTATCGTTTACTAGCAAAGAAAAATGCTCCGATGGAACAAAAAAGATGAATATACTTGGAATTGTGGATTATTATGGATGTAAAAGGAGGGGACTAGGAAAATCTACCTAAAGTCGGAAAATCTGCTAAAAATCACACTTTCTCTAAGCAACGCAAAAAATCGATGTATATTCTGCGGCCAACAGATTAAAATAAATATTCAACCATAACAATGATTGAAACAGCAGCACGTTAGCCATGCAGTAGCTATGGGAAATGATATTAAGTAAACTAACAGTCTTCCAAGCCAATTGAATGAAATAGCAAACATCGAAGACAATTGAAGACATGGTTGGTTAAAAACAGTAGGAAACACGTAAGTTGACTTGAAACAGACTTAATGTAGATACACTAGCATGCCCGAAACGATTGTGTGCACTAATCAATCGGCTCCTGCTTTGCTTGCTATAATGCTCATAAAACAAAACAACTTTAAATACAATACCTCTTAGTTTTCTATCAATCAGGTGCCAGCAATTTAAAAAAGTAACCTTGATAGATTTCGTTTATACACTCTTATCTGAAACTTCGAACATTATTTAAAAAAGACACTTTTTTAGAGGCCGCAGAATATACATCGATTTTTTGCGTTGCTTAGAGAAAGTGTGATTTTTAGCAGATTTTCCGACTTTAGGTAGATTTTTCCTAGTCCCCTCCTTTTACATCCATAATAATCCACAATTCCAAGTATATTCATCTTTTTTGTTCCATC
The DNA here is from genome assembly GCA_036768485.1 of Mermis nigrescens. Classification (NCBI taxonomy): domain Eukaryota; kingdom Metazoa; phylum Nematoda; class Enoplea; order Mermithida; family Mermithidae; genus Mermis; species Mermis nigrescens. Next base: position 5,083,392 of record JAVLUZ010000223.1, read on the forward strand.
GGAGCATTTTTCTTTGCTAGTACACTACTTTTAATTAGCGTGATTTTAGTACATCAGTCAGTAAACACAATCAGTAACATGCCACAATAATGACAACAGTCCAGGAACGCGGAAAACAATATTGTTCTTAACATCAGCATTATCCTTTTTAAACAAGACAACCTTATTGACACCATCCATTTTCAAATTAAAACTGCATTAAGTTATTTCTTCTTAATGTGCAGTTCACTTATAATCAAGCACAAAAATTTAACCAACGAATTCACATTGCAAATCCTCACTCAATCAATACACAAGCACAATGTGTTGTGAATTTTGAAATTGAAAACACTCCAATTTTCAATTTTCAAATTGAAAATTGGATCAATTTTCAAATTGAAAATTGGGTCAATTTTCAAATTGAAAATTGGGTGTTTGAATTTGCGATGAAGAAAATAATCAAAAGATAGTCACTTGGTTTATTTAAGCCGAGTAATAAAATAACGACCGTCCACCAATTCCAAACTAAACGCAACTAATCTGATCACTATGAAAAAGTTTTGAAAAATGAGCTTGCTAAGCGAGAGTTGTAAACCAAGAGAAACTTAAAGTTAAAACCTACCATTAAATTATGAGAGAATTATAAAAGATTTTAAACTTCAAGAAAATGGAAAAGGCGGGATGTTGGTAAATTAGAAGGCAAAGATTTTCGGCAAAAATTCAAAAACTTCACGCAAATATCAAATGTAAGGAACACTAACGCTTTGATTTGGTAGTAAAATAAATTTGTAGTATAGACTACATATTAACAACAAATGAATAGTGCAAACTTTACACAACTACTAGGTGTAGAGAATACTAACAGTTTACGGCTTATTAATGTACATGATTACAATAAAGCTGTATATCTTTGTCGACTTCTGTGCACAGTAGTGTGATTGCTGGTTCATTTTAAACCACTTTTGCAGGCAATTTACATCAATTAAACGATAGCTCTCCATGTGCAAGATTTTGTGAAACATATTATAAACACGGCTAAGAAAGATTTAACTTTAATGCAACCCATTTAAGACAAAATTACATCTCTTCAATGATCTAAGGACACTTGAACATAATTTTTAAATCACTTTAGATTACTTTTGAGGGTAAACAAACTCACTTAATTGATGTCTCACATATGAATCCTTGAAAATTTCTTGACTTCAGTTACAAAGTCTCTGCAAGTCTATCGAATTAGGTTAACACGTAACGTAAACTTTACACAAACACATAGCGTAAAGAATATTTTAGTCGGATTCGTAATTTTGATATTGCTCCGATATTTCTTTCAACATTTATGGAAAAATGAGTCTCCATAATGTTTTAAAGACAATAAACATTAGGTTTAAACCACTTTGCAATACTGCTGAGTGTAAGCAAGCGCGCCCAATTGACGTATATATTTCATTCCCTGTAAATTTTTATATCTCAGGAAAAATTTCGATTTTTGCAATGCTATAGAACAAAGGCTAACATGCAGTGTAAAAAATTACTCGGATATTATGATCAACATTCATGAAAAAATTATGTCTCTACAATGGTCTGAGGACATATAAACAATGAATGTAAACTACTTTACATCACTGTTGGATGTAAACAAACGCGCCTACGTGACGTCTCACATTTGATCCTTTGAAAACTTCTAGGCTCCAAGAAAAATTAGGTTTCAGGAATGCTCAAAAACGAAGATAAATATATATGTAGTGTAAACTTCATGTAAACACCTAGTGTAAAGAAGATTTTAGTCAGATTCGTAATTTTGATATTGTTCCGATATTACGATTAATATTTATGAAAAAATTAAGTCTACATAATGTTCTATGGGCAAACTAACAATTGGTGTAAACTACTTTACAACACCGTAGAGTGTAAACATATGCGCCAGACTGGCATATCAAATTTGATTCCTGGTCCATTTCTAGACTTGATAAACGTGTCCCTGACTCGTAACCGGAGAAGCAGGCAGAAAAAACAAGACAGAAACGCATTTAAAACTCCAAATTTTTGACTTTACACTCGCTAAATATTAATGTATAGACAATTTGCTTTAACATGCACCCGATATAAAGCACTTTATTTTTATTCTATTAGACTTATCCCGACTTCTGGACGGAGAAAGTGGCGAACAAAAAACGCAACAAAAACGTATTTTCCACCATTTAGAACACTGTAAACTTTAAAATTCCGTACCGAACTCCCCATTGAGTTTAAAGAAATTCGGTTTGGTACAATTTGTAGCTTTTAAATCGTAGTACATTCCTGTGTGCCAAAATTCTGTTGCAAAAATTATTTGGCATGATTTATCAATCAAACTTCGGAAAAAACGTGTTTTTTAGCCCATTTTTTACCTCTGATTTCGAACTTTACACCCCCATAAATAACTCAATATTGCGTTTTTTTAAATGCGGTTTGCTGCGATGTTTAGCCCCTGTGAGGCACTTTATTAATGCTGTCTTCGATTTGCACTGACTCATAAGCGGAAAAATTTGGCAGAGAAATCTTAGTTAAAATCCATTTTTTTACACCATCCACTAGAGTGTAAACTTTAAACCCCAGGATCTAACTCACCATAGAGCATAGAAGACTTTGCTTATATGCAGAATGTAGCCCTTGATCCGCTCTACATTTCTGTCAGAAAACATTTTAAAAACCTCATAACCGGAGTTAGTATCGGACATAGGAAGGTTGAAAACTCGACCAAAAAGTGCTTTTTCACCCCCAGATTTTCGCACTCTTTACACTGCCGTTCGATAAATAATGCGAATTTCAAAAAACAAAAAAAGTGTCATCTGTAGAATTCATCCCTCTATTATCCTATTCTGTTCAATCCTTCGAGTCATCAATACTCAGTTGTCCACATGCCGCAGTAAAAAGGTCCCAAAATTTGTCCTATGTTATAACGTTACACAAAAACTTTACACCTTCTTTACACAGTCAATTTTGAGTTTCAAGAAAAACAAAAAAACACGGGCAGCGAATTTTTTTATTATCTTTCTTTTAAAAAAAACCGCACCTTCCAGAAGTGTCCCGTTATAGCTGTAGGGGGGTGCCCAGGTGTTGGGGGTACCCAAGTATATTATAGGTACGCGCTAACGCGCTACCTATG
>JAVLUZ010000223.1:5086615-5243468 GCA_036768485.1 Mermis nigrescens
TAATCAACAACATAGGTGGGCGGCTCCAAAGGTCTGGGGGGGGGTGCAAAATTTTTTAAAGTCAAATATTGGCCTTAAAAATTGTGCTATGGTGAAAAACACCATTTTTTGAACGGTTCTCATTGAGCTCTATCAATTAGCATAAAAAAACTCGAAAAAAGCAAAAAAAAATTCCAAAAACTGAAATCCTGGGGAATTGTTGGGTATTTGCTATTTCCTGTTGGGTACTTGCCTTCTGGGGATGCATACCCTAAACCCCTGCGCCTAGGTAAGCCCAACAATACCCCACTGTTCATTTTTGAAAAATTTTATGTTTTCTTGGATTTTTGAGGCCAATCAATATAGCTTGACGAGAAATGTTCAAAAATAGTGTATTTCATCATAGCACCATTTTTAGGCCAATATTCAACTCTCTAAAAATTTTTAAATTCTCCAGAACTTTGGAGCTGCCTACTTATATGCATGCCCCCAAACCCCCACGCCCAGGAATGATCACCACCACAATTATTGTGTGTATTCATAAAAAGCTATTTCTGACATGAAAATGCGAATTTTGAACCAAAAATGGCAGCAACCCAGCACATTTTATTTAGTCCTTATAATGTTTTCAAAAATTTCTGATAGCTGAAGGTTGGTTAAGACTTTCAACGTCTTACAAGATTTTGGATTGCTAATTAAAACTATAAGCGTTTGATTATTTTAGTAAGAATTTTGGCCTGCTTTCATCACTTATAAGCACAAAAGGCTCAGCGTGTTTATGTATACAATTATAGCCTTCCTTGAAAAAAACCAAGGAGGATGACTAATACACATTAAATTACCTTATGAGGAGACTGTCAGGTGCACCACTTGCTTTAGCAATATTTTCTGCATCACTGGAGTTGCTTAGCAGTAACTAGTATGCTTGTGAAAATTTCTATAGACTCATTTTATTTAATTGACTTGATTTTAATTCAATTTTATTAAATTTCCGTTTAAGCATTTTTGTGGCCTTATGCATGAGGATTAATTTGAATTCAAGAGAAAACCATAAAGTTAAAGTAATCAGACTCTGTACCCACAAGAATTTGAATTCATTCCAAATCATTTCTGGTCAGTCTGATAAAACGTCACTGTAAATCCGTAGATATTTAAAACTTATCTTGCTCTCCTGCTTGTCATTGCTTGCAAGCAGAAACAAGCAAGAAAGTTGTCTTGCAATAATGCATACTATGACCTATAAGTTTACTTATTCATGCTTGTAAGCAAGAAGAAAAATCTTTAAAAAATCAATTGTTGGAGAACTGTTGAGTATTTACACTTTCGTGTTGGGTATTTGGCCTTCTGGGGTGCATACTTACACCACACCCCCACACCCAGGTAAGTAAGGCCAGCCCCATGAGTCAGCCAGCCTGTTTTGCTCAGTAATTGAGCTTCTTGAAGGACAAATTCCCTAAAAAAGTATTACAATGACTGATGACTTGTAGATTAAAGTTGATTTCGATTTTTATGCACTTTTGCAAAAAGATATTTTCAATCATCTTCAATTTTTTTCATTTTTTCATCTTTTCAGTCACTTTCATTATACTGATAATACTACCATTTTTACAGCGTGACGTGCCTAGGTAGGTACACATATGTATGTTATAAGACAGCTTGTTTTATCTTATAAATGAATTGTGTCTTGCTTGTCATGTCACTAGCACACTTAAGCAATCATGCAAGTCATCTTGCAATAAGGCATACAAAAACGTAATTTGCTTGCTCATGCTTGTCTGTAATACGCAGACATAACTTTCTTACAAGACAGCTTTTTGCTTACGCTGTCCTACAATCCTGCTTTTCTTTAATTCTTGTCCTGCTTATGACTGTGCGTGTAAGCAAAAAGCAAAGGCTGGCAAGAATGTAAGATAGTATATGCCATCTTATAAGGATTCTATGTATTGTAAGACTGCATGCAAGCAGTAACATTTTCTTTTAAAATCTTGCAGCAACATAAGCATCCAGAGGGAAAAAAATAAGATTTCTAAGAATCTTAAAAGGTTTCTGGGGGGTGCATACCACACCTGGGCGTGGGGGGGTTTGGGAGGGGTATGCACCCCCCAGAAACAAAATATTCCCCCCCAGAAATCAAAATACCCCCCCCCCCCCCCCCAGAATTCAATTTTTGAAAATTTTTTTTCGTTTTTTTTGCAATTTTTTGATGCCAATAGATAGTGCTTGATGAGAAACGTCGAAAAATGGTGTTTTTATCGCCATACCACCATTTTTAAGGCCATTTTTTGAAGCCTTCAAAAATCTTGCACACCCCCCCCCAGAATTTTCTTGCTGCCCATGTATGATGCATACCCCCAAAGCCCCCCACGCCCACGTGTGTAATGAATTCCAACGTGGCTGACTTGTAACCAAAACTGCGTACTTTAAGTGTGCATTATAAAAATATAATAAAATTCCAGTGAAGAGCGATTAAAACTTTCATACCTCAAGTCTTATAGCAAAAATTCTGTTTACTGCATTGATTCAAGCGTGGCCGCTATTTGCAGAAAAATTTTGTGCTTTAAGTATGCATTATAAAAATATAATTTAAAATTCCAATAAAGAGCGATGAAACTTTTTCGTTATCTCAAGTCTAATAGAAAAAAATTCTGTTCAAGTGATTCCAATGTGGCTGATTTGTAAAAAAGATTTGAGTTAAAAGTTTTACTTAATAATATTGAAAAAATATTCTTTTTTAAAACGATTTTAGTGTGGTCAATAATATGGGCAAGAATATAGAACAAACAATAATTAATTAATTAACACACGGTTTTGAAAAAATTCTAGCTCTAATGTGACTGAAGGTTCGCAAATGAAGAGTATAAAGAACAAGCTATCTAATGAAAAAATGTGCACTTTTACAACAGAGCGGCTACACCTTACAAATTTCGCAGTTAAAAGTGCATAATGTAGTAGGCACGGGTAGAATAAACAGTCGCATAAACATTGCTGGTTTTGCTCAGATGCATTTGTGCACTTAGAGCCTGAATTATTTCTGGCCGCCAAATTAACTTTCCCTCATGCTACGGCTTTAATTTCTACCACCGGTTGTTTTAATGGTTGGTCTGAAAAAGCAAAGATGCCATTCATTAATTTTTCAAAAAAAGTGCCTATTATGTTGGAAATGTTTAAGATTTAATTGAAATTGAGCGAGCGCGTTTTTTATGACGCTAGAAAACAAACGCGTTTTTTATGACATTAGCAAGCAAGCAAGCCCTATGAATCTTATTTTTGGTCAACTGGCAAAAAGCGGTGAGGTGACGTAGCTGCCTATGCTTACACAGTTGCCTATCTCCCTGTACTAACGCCAGATAATTGTCACTTACTACTCATTCTCGACAAAATTCTATGCAAAAAATAATCAATGAAATGCTTGCTGATAAAATCATTCGGCCCACGACCAGTCCATGGGCTAGTCCGTTGTTTCTTATAGGAAAAAATGATGGTTCCCTTAGGCCTGTCATAGACTATTGCCAATTAAATGATGTAACTAAAACCCAAGTATATCCTTTGCCTCAGCTTGATGATTATTTTGATATGCTAGGCTCAGTTGCTTATTTTAGTACATTAGATCTAAAATCTGGAAACTGGCAAATTCCACTCAATGATAAATCTTGAGAAAAAACTGCATTCATATGCCCTGCTGGTTATTATGAATTTGAAGTGCTACCTTTTAAATTAAAAAATGCGCCCACAGATTTCCAGAGACTATTGGAGCTAGTTCTTGCAGGTCTCAATTGGAAATCTTGCCTTGTTTATATCGATGATATAATCATTTTTTTTGCGCAAATTTGAAGAATATTTGCAGATCTCCAAAACGTATTCATCGCACTTCAAAGCGCAAAATTACGGGTTAGACTGGATAAATGTCATCTTGCTCAAGCCGAAGTAAAATTCCTAGGCCATAGCATTAGTTTGCTTAGCATCGCTTCAGATATGTCCGAAGTCACCAATTTAGTTGCATTTCCCGTTCCAAAAACAGTTAGATCTTTACAAAAATTCCTTGGCTTAGTCCAATGGTTAAAAAAGTTTGTTAAAGATCTTGCTTAAATTGCTAAACCGTTATTCCATCTTCTTCATAAAGATGTTGAATTTTGCTGGACTGGCGAGCATCAAACTGCTTTTGATCTATTAAAAAAGCATTTACTTTGCCTCCAATATTGCAACTGCCTAAATTCAATGATGATCACCAATCCATTTTAACAACTGACGCTAGTTACTATGCGTTAGGTGCTGTTTTAACACAAAAGCATTTACCGTCAAAATCTCGCTTAATTCTTAGCTACGCTAGTTGTGTGCTAAATTCTGCCAAATGTAACGATGCTACTTTGGAGAAAGAAGCGTTAGCAGTTGTCTGGGCAATCAAACATTATAGACATTACTTATATGGTACAAAATTTATTGTTGAAACCAATCACCAAGCACTAACTTGGCTTGTGGATGTAAAAGACCCATTGAGTTGATTATGTTGTTAAGGTCTCAAATTACAGGAATATGAATATAAAATTGTGTACGTTCCTGGCGCATATAACTGTGCAGCGGATCTACTATCACGACATCCTAAATATAATCATGCTGAACATAAATATAAACTCAAACGAAAATCTATTGTTAATCGTTAATATTGCAAATTTAGACTAAGAAGATTCTGAATCCAAGGACAAATTGGTTCCACCTGACCGACCACACACTAATATTCCTACTTTACCATCTAATAATCCTAATGCACCTATTGACCCTACAAATAATAAACCTCCTACTTTTTGTGAGCATATTCAGCTTAATAAAGCAGAAAAAAGCTGAAATGCTAATGCCTGTGCAATTACTTGCAGAGCAGCGCACTGATGACAAATTGCATAAAATTTACATCGTGTTGAACAATTTAACAACAAAAAAATATTGTGATGAGTTTTTTCTCCTAAACGATATCATTTTTTGTTGTTTCCAACCAAAGCATTCACCTACTGTCGTCCTTCATCAGCTAGTAATTCCCAAATCACTACATTGTTTTATTCTGACCAAATTTAATGATTCCATTTTTTGGAGCTCATTTTTCATCACATAAAATTTTGCCCGTTATACAAATGCGTTATTGGTGGCCGCCACACCTGGGCGTGGGGAGGGGGGGGGTTTGAGTGGGAGGGGGTATGCACCCCCAGAAACCAAAATACCCCCCCCCCCCAGAATTCAATTTTTGAAAATTTTTTTTGGTCTTTTTCGCAATTTTTTGATGCCAATGGATAGTGCTTGATGAGAAACGTCAAAAAATGGTATTTTTATCGCCATACCACCATTTTTAAGGCCATTTTTTGACCTTCAAAAAAATCTTGCACCCCCCCCCCCAGAATTTTCTTGCTGCCCACATATGGTGGCCGCATATGGAAAATGATGTGATCGCTTTGTGCAAGAATTGTGATGTATGCTTGCAATGCAAGGTCGCATTAAATTCTACATCTGTTCCTGTGCACACGTCATTTTCACACAATTTGAGGATTCGAGTACATTTATGAGTATGACTTTTGATCCGCTTGTATTTGTTATAAAAATAAATACAATAAATGATCACAATTCATTCAGCTTGCTCAAAAATTAGTCCATGTTTCATGTTATAACATGCCCACTGTTTGACAGTCGGTCAAAGCTGATGAACCTGCTCACCATTGAATAACTCATTTCAGTGAAGTGAGGTTTTTTGAGATGAACAAAATGCCATAACAGGGGTTCCAAAAGTATGGCACGTCAGGGTCGAAACCCCCAACCCCATTTCCAGCAAAATCTTATGCATGGAAGCAGCGTTCTTTTGTATTCAGCAAAGGTTTTTCCCGATGTACAAAAAAATATTTTGGGACCGTTTTTGTACATGTACAACGATTTTCGGGAAGTCAAAAATTGCAAAAAAGATTTATAACTTGGAAAAATTTTGGCGCTTAGCGCCAAAATGAGTAATTGTGTGTTCAACATATCTTTATAATTGCAGAAATTGCATTTCAAAAGGAAAAATGTCAAATTTTTTGGCGCTTCGCGCCGTTTTAAGACGATTCCTGGTGATTTTTGCCTTTAGGGACCCAAAAATTAGCTTAAATACACTACCAGAAGTCGAACAACTCTGTTTTTACAACACTAAAATTGCCACTGTACCCTTTTTAGTACTCAACAATTTGCATGTACAAAATGTACAAAGACTTTTGGAGACCATCTTTGTACATGTACAAAAGGACCTTGAACAAAAAAAAACGCTGCGTGGAATAGGGGTTTAGGGGCTCGGAAACAGGGTACCCCATTATTCACATATGTAGCTGACCCCAGCTCCGTTGGGGGTTTCTCCACCCTGAGGGCAGTCCAAACTGCCGGAACCAGGTTTCTGTAAGTAGGGCTCATCAGGTTCAACGCCCTCAACCCCGTTTTGGCAAAATTTTACCCATAGAATGGGGGTTTAGGGACTAGGAAATTTAGTAGCTCATTATTCCGACATGTAGCTGAACCCTGTTCTGTCGGGGGTTTCTCTGCTCTGAGGGTAGTCCAAAAGTGGCAGAACCGGGGTTCCCCAAGTAGGACCTGTTAATGTAATACCCCTAACCCCGTTTCCGGCAAAATTTCTCCCACTGATAGGGGTTTAGGAACTCGAAAACGGAGTACTCCATTATTTATATGAGAAACCCTGGTTCCGTCGGGGGTTTCTCCACCCTGGAAGTAGTCTAAAAGCTGGAAACGTGGTCGCACGTAGGGCCCATCAGGGTCATCAACATCTCCAACCCCATTTCCGAAAATTTTTCATTTAGTGAAGAGGGTTTAGAGGCTCGGAAATGGGGTACCACATAATTCAAATGTGAAGCTGAACCCTATACCATTTAGGGTTTCTTTGCTCTGGGGGCAGTCCAAAGTGCTGTAGCCGGGGTTCACCTAGTAGGACCTATTAATGTGAACTCCAAGTATTCACCCATTAACACCCATATGTACGTGGGCAAAATTTGCCTGGAAACGGGGTTGGGGGTGTTGACCTTAATGGGTCCTACTTTTGAATACCCGGTTTTGCCACTTTGGACCACTCCTAGGGCAGAGAAACCACAAATGAACCTGGGTCAGTTACATATATGAATAATGAGCTACTAAGTTTCCTACCCCTTAAACCCTGATTCTATGGGTAACATTTTGCCAAAAACGGGGTTGGGGTGTTGAACCTGATAAGCCCTACTTACGGAACCCTGGTTCAGGCACTTTGGAGTACCCCTAGGGTGGAGAAACCACCAATGGAAACGAGGTTAGGGTGTTCACCCTGATGGGCTCTACTTGGGGAACCCTGCTTCTAGCACTTTTGACCATACCCAGGGTGGAGAAACCCCCGATGGAACCAGGGTCAGCTTAACATATAAATAATGGGCTACCAGTGTCTGAGCCGCTAAACTCCCCTTCAGTGAGTGAAATTCAGCCAGAAACGGGGTTAGGGGTGTTGACCCTGATGGACCCTACTTGGGGAACCGCGGTTCCAGGACTCCCGGACCACCCATAGGGTGCAGAAACCCCCAATGGAACTGGGGTCAGCTTCACATATGAATGATGGGTACCCCATTTACGAGCCCCTTCCCCTTCAGTGGGAGAAACATTACAGGAAACAGGGTTGGGCTATTCACATTAATAGCTCCTACTTGGTGAACCCCGGTCCCTCCAATTTGGACCACTCCCAGGGTGGAGATCACCCCCAACAGAACTGGGTTAAGCTTCAAATTGAATCATGTGGTACCCCGTTTCTCAAGCCCCTAAACCCCCCAGAATGGGAGAAATTTTGCTAGAAACGAGGTTAAGGGTGTTCACATTAATAGGTCCTACTTGGGGAACCCCAGTTTCGCCACTTTAGGCCACCTAGGGCAGAGAAACCCCTGACAAAACTGGGTTCAGCTTCACAATTGAATTATGGGGTACCCCGTTTCTGAGCCCCTAAACTCATCTTCAGCGGGTCAAAATTTGGCGGAAACAGGGTTGGGTGTGTTGACCCTGATGGCCTTAACTTGGGGAATCCCATTTCCGGCACTTTGGATTACCCTCAGAGCGGAGAAAACATCAACGGAACTGTGTGCAAAATACTATAAGTATGTTTCTGTTTCCGTATTTTGCCCATTGTTTCTGTTTCCATTCAAGTTTCTGGATTTTACCCGCACCATCAATATACGGGCATTAGTTTGGGCTGCACTTTGTTGGTTTTAAACAATTGTTTTCTTTTCTTGTATTACAGTAAAACTAGAATCCGTCAAAATGTATTTCACGTCAAACCTACATTTTGGATTACATGCTAACTTATGTACATACTTTATCTTTTTTAGCAAGATAAATTCCTATCAAAAAGATAAAGATAAAGATTGCCTGTGATTTTCCTAAAAGAAAAGATAAAGATAAAATAAAGAAATCGTCAAGATAAAGATAAAGATATCTTTATCTTTATCTTCATCTTGCTAAAAACAAAGATAAAGATATCTTTTACAACACTAGTAGTAGTATTACTTGGGTCAGTTAGATAATTATGGGTAAAACCCCAAACCTACATACATTTATGTGCTTCTTGCTTATTACCTCTTCTTTGGCTCTAATTTATTGCACTTCACATACAACATTCTTCTATAACTAGTCTGTTTTGTTTAGTTTTGCGTTTTCTTCTAAATTTTTCTTACAAGAATCAGGCTACAAAAGCGGTTTAAACTGTTGATGCAGTAATGCAGCTCAGAACATGCATATGTCTCTGTAACAAAGCTGATACATTCAACAGCTAACAGTCTTATTTTACGTTTGTATATTTATGCTTAAGCTAGGTACTTATTAGGTATACCGCCCATTTTCTATATTCATAATCGCCTACTATTTGTTGCTTAAATACTACCCGCTCTATAGTAAATAGCTCAGTCCAAGAGATCTTCATTAATATGTAGCTTATGATTGAGGCTGGCCAAGCTAGCTGGCCAGCTACATGGTATAAGCTTACGATGTGGCATACGTGTGATTACAGTAGGATATGATTTAGCTCATGTTAAACTATGTATTGAGGGCCATAAGCCAAAACGTGCATCGCCCATGAATGATTGATTTTACTAGCCTTAGTATTGTGAATTCTGATAGTATTATTCCCAAGACAATGATTAACAAGGAACTTTATACCACTAGACGAATTAACACTAAATATAAGGAATAGCCAAACCCTAAACCTTACATTTTTGGGTGGCAAACGTGGGAACTGATCCCAACTCTGCTCGCAAGAAGCGTTGATTGAGAGAGAGAGTAAAGAGTGGACGATTGAGCCTGTGAGCTACAACTTTGAGAAAACGACCAAGGTACGCACAAGTTTTGCCGACAACGACTGGATGTGCTCATGCTGCTAGCTTTAGCAAAACCGAGACTTGTGTCTCACTGCTGACGTCGCCATTAACTTAACACTGATGCCTGGGATGGATTCCCTCACAATGGCTATGCAGAAATCGCAAAAAGGTTAGTAATTAGGCTTTTTACGTCATTTTCTGATCAGAAAAAGTGCCAAATTGCAAGTTGGTTGTTTTAACATGCGATAGTGCGCGTTATGTTGAGAAAATATACTATTATTTTCCCATAGATTTTGACATCTTTAATTTGCACTATTATTTGAGATAATTTGTCTGGAAAGTGTCCTTATTTTCATTCTAATCTGCTATTTTATATCTCAAAATTTTGCTATAATGAGAGATACACTATTTTTAGTTCAAAATTGTGATTTTCGTTTTGTTTTTGCCTCAATGTTGCATTATAACGTGAGGTACAGTATAATTTCCATCTATATACAAATTCTCGAGAAAACACAATTTTTGTCTGCCATTACCGGTTTCAGACAGATGTGAGCTTATTATTATTTTCTTTGTTAATCCTGATCTGACTCAAGAATGAGGTTACATGAGAGCATTCATTAAGCTTAAGAACACAATTTTTGTCTGTTATTAAGTGGTTTCAGTCAGATGTGAGCTTATTATTTTCTTCTCTTGTTAATCCCAATCTGACTCAAGAATAGGGTTGTTGCACGAGAGCATTCATCAAGCTTTGGACAATAATTATATTTCGACCAAAAGTAATTTCCTTTTTATCTCGATTTTCAAGTGATGGAAAATCTAGCTGAAAACGAGTGGGCATTAGGCAGAAAACCGCAATTAAGATCTGTCATGTGTCCTCTTACTCTACATCTGCCGATTTTAAGTACTTTCTTTATCAGCTTATTTTTCCAAAGAGCAACCATGGGACATTTGGACTTTGACTGAGAGCAATTTCTAGCTCTCCTAATTAAAGATTAGTGGACCTAAAGCTTTCACTCAAATGAAGACTCTTAAAAAGAAAAAAGAAAGAAAGCCAAAAATATTAATCTTTTGATGAAAAAGGGTCCAGATGAGCATCAACCTAATTAAATATACTGCCTGGCCAGCTTAGGAATAAATTAATAAGCGCGCAGCGTGGTACTGTTTGACTACTGTATTTCAAGCACACGTAATGAGGTACGGAATAGCTTACAGTATCCAGTTTTGTCGCTGCATTGGTTTACTGCGCGCAGAAATAAAGGTTCTTTATGGTTAAAGTACGACCAACTGGCCCGTTGTACGGAGAATGCATGCTTTGTAAGAGTTGGCTAGGTTACGATGAGACTTCCGGAAAGCATGCTAAATATTATAGTGTTTGAAGATTCAGGTATACCTGGTCAGCACAGCAGATTGTACGTACGAGTACATTAATGCACGGGAGTGAACATCGGTTGACCCGAGCTACCCATCAAATATGCCGACGGACGTTGATATAGCTCTTGTTGGAAAAATCTTAGATCTAAGTCATATAAATATGGACCAATTGTATGCAGTGTGGTGGAGATGTACCGTAACCTAAAATGCTACCTAATGTGTAGCAGACCTACCGTATCCCAGCAAAACAGGGCAGTGCTGAGATTGTGTATGTGTGTGTGTGTGTGTCCAGTAATATTAAATGTGCGGGAGCTTGACCCTTGCTCACGAGGGCAAGCGCATAGCTCTCGTGTTATTACGTTTGCACCCGATCAAGCCCCTCATATTACGTTTTATCGGTGTTAGCAAAAAGGTCATTCCGCAAATCCGTCTGATTTTATTAATTTTCGAATTATTAGTATTGTGTATGCCCAAAATGGCGACCCAATCCGCCCTGGATTGTGTTGAAGTGTTATCAACAAATTTTGGACCTGCTGGCCAGAGATGTGGGCAACCCCTTGGTGGACACTGAGATAGCCAAAGAACGGGTCTGTAGCCCGTTTGGGTGATCATCTGTGTGACAACGTCCGGGCCCATTTATTTGTTGGTGCAATGGCCGTTGGCTATTTTACGACCATGGCCCAATACGCCCGCAATTACATGTGGGCCTTGCTGGCCAACTCGGAGGTCCCCACTCACACGGGCATTGGTCAGCATTATGGAAATGCTGACCGACAAGACAAAGTTTGAGGGGGCCGTTGCTCCTATGCGTCGGCGGCTGTCCGCGCCAGCGTCGCCCTGACGGGCATACCAATATGACGATGATGATGTCGCCTCGTTGCCAAGCGTTGATTCATTCGACGAGTTGTTTTTCCACGGCAACATCTAAGCTTAATAAGCTCCACCCGGACTGTACATAAATATTAGGGACGTTGAGCCGGCGTTGATTTAGTGTCGATTATCATTGCCCATGTTTGTCCTGTTGTTCAAGTGTGTGTGTGAGATGAGGTCTTAAAAATAAAATATTTTATTCGGCTTATGCTGACTGATAACTCGTCAAAAGGCGATAGTAATATTTGTCATTTTGTTGTTATTTTGTTTGTGCATTATTGACTTTGAATCGCGCCGACCCCTAATTGCCCCGTCCCACCAAATTTGAGTGGTTAAAATATCAATAAATGATGACCAAAGTTGATTTAGTGCGCACTAAATATGAAAAAAAGGATTAACTAGACTTTGCGATTTTATGCAAAAAAGTAGAAAGAAATGTTGAATTGGTCAGTCTAGGGGTCCTAGTGTGCTTAACCTGTTTTCTTTTCATTTAGAGAATTCAATTTTTCTTAATGCCATATAAACGAGCTTCCAGTACTAGCAGTACGCATGGTGCAAATGCTATGGAGCGTTTGCATCAGCAGTTTGATGCATTGCACATCACTGCTAGACCACAACAAGATCAGTTGCTGACTTCAATGTCTGGAGCAGTGACATCAACCTTCGCCACCAGTTCCGGCCGATGTTGAATATTTTTATGGATGATCAGACACAAAATTCGACCTATGGACTGATTGTTTTGGGCGATTGGCTTTGGCCAATAACTGGGACAACAGAAAGAAACATCTATTGCTGCCTACATTTTTACGCGGTTTTGCCAAAGTTGCTTATAGTACCATTCCCGAACCAACTCGCACTCCATTGACTTATGATCAGTTAGTCGAACGATTACACAAACGGTTTGTTCCTGCCGACGATACCGAGTTGAAGGCATTGCAACTTCACAACCGGCAACAAGGACCGTGGGAGCCAGTGGTCAAATACGCGTTGGACTTGCAGCAATTGGCGCTGCAAGCCTATCCGGACGTCCATGCTGACACGCTGGATGCCCTAACGTGTCATTTTTTATTGATGGTCTTAACCCGTTGTTTTGGCGTTTTGTTTCAGATAAAAAGCCTTCCACTTTTCACGAAGCCAAAGTTTTAACCCGGCAAGCCAAAACCCAACAGCGTTTGCAAGCAGAACGGCAACCTGCTGGCCATTTGTATGCTGCAGCCGAAGGAAAGCCGGAAGAAGGAACGAAAATGCAAATTGATTTTGGGGTAAGATCGCCAGCCGGGCCGCGCCCTCCCAAAATGCAGCACCGGTCCGAATTTTCCCGAGCCAGCATCCGCTGTTTCCAGTGTGGCCATCAGGGCCACCTGGCGCAAAATTGTTTCCAACGTCAGCGGATCCCATATCAGCAACCATATCAGCAGCAACCGGCCAGACACCGTTTTTTGATGGACCGGACAATGCCATACCAACGTCAATTTCCGAACAGTGACCCAAGTGTGAAACGCCCAAGCCAAGCCCCCGTTTGTTCAGTCTGACCACCCCCAAGGCAAATTAACGCTGTCAATGACAAAACACCCCAATATCGGCGCTATGGAGCCTTGTGGGAGCAAAACGACGATTTTAGAGACAAAAACAAGCCGATTTTGGATGACGTAAGTAACTTGACGTGTGAAAATGAACATGATGTAATTTGTGCGATTCAAACTATTTTGACACCTTTACTGAAAATACCCATTGATTCACAGTCAATCAGCCAATCTGCCATGTTGAATGTGGGCAAACGCCAAATCGCATTGATCCGGGATGGGCCCCAAGAATGTCTGATGATTACTGTCCAAAATGAACATGTCAACAGGATAGATCAGGGACAGATAAGGGTGGCTCCCGACCAGGTAAGTTGAAAAGTAAGTGGGGAACCTGGAGATCCTATTAAATTAAATTTATATCAATGTTTATGTACAAATTTAATGCAGTTTTGCACGAATTTCAGAATTTGCCAGATAAATATACGAAATTGGGACCAAGTGAGTCCCCAGATAAGTGAGATTCCGACAAAAGTGAGTTTTTATCACACAATGCGGTCAAAATTAATGACTTTTTACGCCAATTTTAGCAAGAAAAAGATAAGTGCGCCAAATTCACACAAAACGAAGAATTTGTTAGTGGTTTAAAATTATACATATTTGTCAACATTATGCACAAATATGTATAATTTTAGGCTTAATCATGTTTTGTGTAGCAAACATTGTTCTTTTTAGTTTTTCAGGCGCAAAAGCTTTTCAGTTATGTGAACAGCAACCTGCTGGCGCCTATTATGCGCTACCGACAAATATTTTGTGTAAATCGCCCATTGAAGGACACGCTCGCGCATTTCACGCCAAAATTTGGACGCCGAATCTCGAAGCGACTACCACGCGAGCCTATTGGTGTGTGGCAACAATGCATACAATTTGCACCAACACCGGCTTCCTCGGCTCCCGTGGAATTGTCTGAGACTCGCATGAACCACAGACAATCTTGCTACATTGCTGCCTCCAAATGATTGCTAGCAAATATTATAGAGGACAACGACTTTACAACGTACGCCAAGGTTTGTGGCGTACTAATTTGACCTTAACGGTAAGATATCAGTATTGTTGTAAGGATGCTTGTGAATCAGTGGACAATGCGATAATTCAGCAAGGTCAGGTAGCTACTTATGATGGTGTGCATGTGCTATCTAATTTAGGCGATGTATCAGTGCGTAAACTCGAAACAGACCAGTGTATAATTGATGATTTGATTATTATATGGCAATCAGCCGATTTAAAAACTCCTTGTCCTTTTGTAACAGACGGACAGAATTTATTAATTTGAAGATCTGGGCCATATTATATCATTGAGCAATTGCAAGAAGCATTTACACTTTTTAAAAATAAAACTTTGCCTAAAAATCATTGTTTACCGCCATACTTATTGTACATGGACCAAGGTACTATTTTGCAATTGTATGATTCTGAAACTTTTTGGACGGCCCAACCTGATTTTGAGTCAATTAAAATTCTAGCACAACACATACGTGGGGAACCCCAGCCACCCCTCAACCCAATGATCCACTTATAATTCAATTTACAGAATTTAATTTGCGCATACAATATTTAGAAGCAACACTCACAACATGGGAATCTAACCGATTTAATCAAATTTGGATGCAAATCTGCCGATTGGCAGATTTGCAGCTTCAGATTGTTTCTGAATTATTACGTTTAGATCCAACGGCAGCAGCCCAATTATGGCTGCGCCGCCAGCGATGTCGCTGCCCGAATGGCAGGCAAAACTTTGCTAGTATGGCCGTGTATGCAACTTAAGGCTGATTTAATATTTTGGAATTATCAAGTCGCTGATACTTGCTATGCTATGCTACCTATAATTGTAAATGAAACTGTGTATTTTGTTTTACCAGGGTCAGAAGATGTTGTGGCTAACGCCCCAAAAGTCCCGTGTTTTAATCTTCCGGTGGGAGTCCATTTTGACCCTAAAACTCAAAGGTGGGTCAGCCCCCGCGGAACCGTAGATGTAAAACCTCTTTTACAACGTTTAAATTTTTCCTTAGCATCCCAAAGCCCCATTGTCTTTGATGTCCCATTACTATTAAAAGAGGTCGGACAAAACCCACCTTTTCAAACATCTTACTTGTTATCAATGCTTAAGCCGCGCGGCACCAATTTCTGCACAATTTTTGTAATGCAAAAATGATTTAGAGAGCTAAAATTTCAAAATTTTCTAGCATTTTGCGCCATTTGATGAATTATAATTTTAATTGTCAAAAACGACTTCAGAATTGGCTAAAATGCTTTACTGAAGGAAGGAAATTTGAGTTTCAACATAAATAACATATACTGATCGTGATATTTCTTGTAGAGAGCAAAATTTTTCTACAAAAAGTGCATCAAACACCGCTATTGCATGTGTACATAAAATTTTCTACTTAAAGAACACTGATTTTTAAGCACAGGTGCTCTATTTTTAACGTTTTCAGACCTCCCAAAAACGTGGAAAAAGGTAAAAAAAGTGGAAAAGAATTTTTTGTTTGGTCTATTATGTCAAAAAAAATTGCTGGAAAAAAACGTTGCATGCCAATAGCCCTTGGTCTGTTTTCACAGACCTCTACAGTAAGTAAACACTTGCATTTTTTTGCGCAAACATTTCAACTTGCGTACATATTCTAACTAGCAAAGAAAAATGCTCCGATGGAACAAAAAAGATGAATATACTTGGAATTGTGGATTATCATGGATGTAAAAGGAGGGGACTAGGAAAAATCTACCTAAAGTCGGAAAATCTGCTAAAAATCACACTTTCTCTAAGCAACGCAAAAAATCGATGTATACTCTGCGGCCAACAGATTAAAATAAATATTCAACCATAACAATGATTGAAACAGCAGCACGTTAGCTATGCAGTAGCAATGGGAAATGATATTAAGTAAACTAACAGTCTTCCAAGCCAATTGAATGAAATAGCAAACATCGAAGACAATTGAAGACATGGTTGGTTAAAAACAGTAGGAAACACGTAAGTTGACTTGAAACAGACTTAATGTAGATACACTAGCATGCCCGAAACGATTGTGTGCACTAATCAATCGGTTCCTGCTTTGCTTGCTATAATGCTCATAAAACAAAACAACTTTAAATACAATACCTCTTAGTTTTCTATCAATCAGGTGCCAGCAATTTAAAAAAGTAACCTTGATAGATTTCGTTTATACACTCTTATCTGAAACTTCGAACATTATTTAAAAAAGACACTTTTTTAGAGGCCGCAGAATATACATCAATTTTTTGCGTTGCTTAGAGAAAGTGTGATTTTTAGCAGATTTTCCGACTTTAGGTAGATTTTTCCTAGTCCCCTCCTTTTACATCCATAATAATCCACAATTCCAAGTATATTCATCTTTTTTGTTCCATCGGAGCATTTTTCTTTGCTAGTACACTACTTTTAATTAGCGTGATTTCAGTACATCAGTCAGTAAACACAATCGGTAACATGCCACAATAATGACAACAGTCCAAGAACGCGAAAAACAATATTGTTCTTAACATCAGCATTATCCTTTTTAAACAAGACAATCTTATTGACACCATCCATTTTCAAATTAAAACTGCATTAAGTTATTTCTTCTTAATGTGCAGTTCACTTATAATCAAGCACAAAAATTTAACCAACGAATTCACATTGCAAATCCTCACTCAATCAATACACAAGCACAATGTGTTGTGACTTTTGAAATTGAAAACACCCAATTTTCAATTTTCAAATTGAAAATTGGATCAATTTTCAAATTGAAAATTGGATCAATTTTCAAATTGAAAATTGGGTCAATTTTCAAATTGAAAATTGGGTGTTTGAATTTGCGATGAAGAAAATAATCAAAAGATAGTCACTTGGTTTATTTAAGCCGAGTAATAAAATAACGACCGTCCACCAATTCCAAACTAAACGCAACTAATCTGATCACTATGAAAAAGTTTTGAAAAATGAGCTTGCTAAGCGAGAGTTGTAAACCAAGAGAAACTTAAAGTTAAAACCTACCATTAAATTATGAGAGAATTATAAAAGATTTTAAACTTCAAGAAAATGGAAAAGGCGGGATGTTGGTAAATTAGAAGGCAAAGATTTTCGGCAAAAATTCAAAAACTTCACGCAAATATCAAATGTAAGGAACACTAACGCTTTGATTTGGTAGTAAAATAAATTTGTAGTATAGACTACATATTAACAACAAATGAATAGTGCAAACTTTACACAACTACTAGGTGTAGAGAATACTAACAGTTTACGGCTTATTAATGTACATGATTACAATAAAGCTGTATATCTTTGTTGACTTCTGTGCACAGTAGTGTGATTGCTGGTTCATTTTAAACCACTTTTGCAGGCAATTTACATCAATTAAACGATAGCTCTTCATGTGCAAGATTTTGTGAAACATATTATAAACACGGCTAAGAAAGATTTAACTTTAATGCAACCCATTTAAGACAAAATTACATCTCTTCAATGATCTAAGGACACTTGAACATAATTTTTAAATCACTTTAGATTACTTTTGAGGGTAAACAAACTCACTTAATTGATGTCTCACATATGAATCCTTGAAAATTTCTTGACTTCAGTTACGAAGTCTCTGCAAGTCTATCGAATTAGGGTTAACACGTAACGTAAACTTTACACAAACACATAGCGTAAAGAATATTTTAGTCGGATTCGTAATTTTGATATTGCTCCGATATTTCTTTCAACATTTATGGAAAAATGAGTCTCCATAATGTTTTAAAGACAATAAACATTAGGTTTAAACCACTTTGCAATACTGCTGAGTGTAAGCAAGCGCGCCCAATTGACGTATATATTTCATTCCCTGTAAATTTTTATATCTCAGGAAAAAATTTCGATTTTTGCGAATGCTCTAGAACAAAGGCTAACATGCAGTGTCAAAAATTACTCGGATATTATGATCAACATTCATGAAAAAATTATGTCTCTACAATGGTCTGAGGACAAATAAACAATGAATTTAAACTACTTTACATCACTGTTGGATGTAAACAAACGCGCCTACGTGACGTCTCACATTTGATCCTTTGAAAACTTCTAGGCTCCAAGAAAAATTAGGTTTCAGGAATGCTCAAAAACGAAGATAAATATATATGTAGTGTAAACTTCATGTAAACACCTAGTGTAAAGAAGATTTTAGTCAGATTCGTAATTTTGATATTGTTCCGATATTACGATTAATATTTATGAAAAAATTAAGTCTACATAATGTTCTATGGGCAAACTAACAATTGGTGTAAACTACTTTACAACACCGTAGAGTGTAAACATATGCGCCAGACTGGCATATCAAATTTGATTCCTGGTCCATTTCTAGACTTGATAAACGTGTCCCTGACTCGTAACCGGAGAAGCAGGCAGAAAAAACAAGACAGAAACGCATTTAAAACTCCAAATTTTTGACTATACACTCGCTAAATATTAATGTATAGACAATTTGCTTTGACATGCACCCGATATAAAGCACTTTATTTTTATTCTATTAGACTTATCCTGACTTCTGGACGGAGAAAGTGGCGAACAAAAAACGCAACAAAAACGTATTTTCCATCATTTAGAACACTGTAAACTTTAAAATTCCGTACCGAACTCCCCATTGAGTTTAAAGAAATTCGGTTTGGTACAATTTGTAGCTTTTAAATCGTAGTACATTCCTGTGTGCCGAAATTCTGTTGCAAAAATTATTTGGCATGATTTATCAATCAAACTTCGGAAAAAACGTGTTTTTTAGCCCATTTTTTACCTCTGATTTCGAACTTTACACCCCCATAAATAACTCAATATTGCGTTTTTTAAATGCGGTTTGCTGCGATGTTTAGCCCCTGTGAGGCGCTTTATTAATGCTGTCTTCGATTTGCACTGACTCATAAGCGGAAAAATTTGGCAGAGAAATCTTAGTTAAAATCCGTTTTTTTACACCATCCACTAGAGTGTAAACTTTAAACCCCAGGATCTAACTCACCATAGAGCATACAAGACTTTGCTTATATGCAGAATGTAGCCCTTGATCCGCTCTACATTTCTGTCAGAAAACATTTTAAAAACCTCATAACCGGAGTTAGTATCGGACATAGGAAGGTTGAAAACTCGACCAAAAAGTGCTTTTTCACCCCCAGATTTTCGCACTGTTTACACTGCCGTTCAATAAATAATGCGAATTTCAAAAAACAAAAAAAGTGTCATCTGTAGAATTCATCCCTCTATTATCCTATTCTGTTCAATCCTTCGAGTCATCAATACTCAGTTGTCCACATGCCGCAGTAAAAAGGTCCCAAAATTTGTCCTATGTTATAACGTTACACAAAAAACTTTACACCTTCTTTACACAGTCAATTTTGAGTTTCAAGAAAAACAAAAAAACACGGGCAGCGAATTTTTTTATTATCTTTCTTTTAAAAAAACCGCACCTTCCAGAAGTGTCCCGTTATAGCTGTAGGGGGTGCCCAGGTGTTGGGGGTACCCAAGTATATTATAGGTACGCGCTAACGCGCTACCTATGATAAAATGTTGCGATATCACTAAACTCACCAAAGTTATATTGTTATCCATCTTTATGTACATCATCTATTGAAATTGCCCATTGTAAGGACAGTAGAAGTGTGCATACCAAGATAGGTACTGTAGGTATTTTGGTATATTACATTGAGTTTTACTGATTCATGTGCAGCAACGGAAAACATGAGTAAAATACCCACATATTTAAACTCATACATTGGTAGGTACATATGCATGCATGTGTATGTCTAGTTTATTTCATTTATCCAAGAGCTTTTCAAGTAAATCTTTTTGAGGCTACAGTACCTCCTTCTTACTTACTGTAGGTCATTTGTTAGAGCTCATTGTAGCTGTAGCAAAGTAGGGTTTTTTATTGAAATTTTTGCATTATAATTTATTCTCATCTCCCAAGTCCTAACATATGTAATTCAAATTTAGTAGGTATTGGCTTACTTATGTACATATATCTACATATGTGTGAGGTATCTAATGGCTTGACTTAAAAACGTGCAGAGGTTGAATACGTAGTTAGGTATTTATAGTCTGTTTCACTTAATTACAGTGGATGACACAGATTGCATTGCAATTAAAGCATTGACTTGATATTTAATTATTGTAACATCTTGGCTCAATGTTGATGAAAATTGTTGGTACATATGTATGCATGAAGGCGGCAGGGCGGGTGCAAACTGTTATACTAATGCATTAGTACACTAATAATGAAAAGAAAACCTGAGCAATGTTGAATTAGTATACTAAAATAGTTAGGGACTTCAAGCCTATGATTTAAGTCTATACAAGTGTAAAGTGCAGGGAAGAACCCAACCCGTAGGCTATAGTCTGTTTTGTTTATTTGAGAGTTTTTTCAGTGAATTTTTTCCAAGGCAACAGTATGCATTCATAGGTGATTTACTGTAACTTGACAGAAAAGTTGAGAGGGGGCAAGCGGCTGTCATTCTTTGATTTTTAATGCCCTTAACCATACAAGACTTAATTCAAGAATCCAAACAGTGCTGTGACATGTACAGTAAGTGCGCTAAGTAAAAATTTTGCAGCTGGAAGAAACCATGTTGCTTCAATGACATTTAGACATTTTACAGTACCAAACACAACTGACAACCACAACCCGCAACTCTTCCACTGGTTGTTTGGTTGCCAACCGGATGGGCACCCGGTTCCTTTTTTCCATGTGACACAACTTTCCATACCCGGTTGGCAGATGATCAAAAGAAGAATTTTGTTGAGCAATGTGCCAACCCAACCAGTTGCCTGCCAACCGGGTGTGAACAGATGTCTAGCCGGTTGCGCCCAGACGTAAGAAATGGTTGGCAACCGGATGCGTTCCAGCTGAATGTGTACCATTAGTTGTGTTCTTGACTGTACTACTACTCTAAGCAGAAGTTTTCAGCAATGTTAAAAAAGCTAGTCTATTGCTTTTAATGGTCAATTTATGACAAGCTGATTTAGCAAATTCCATTTGTTTGTTGCATGATCCGCTGGAATATGAGAATAAATTATGCTGTAAGAAATTTTACTGAATAACCCTCCTTCCTATGTATGTAGCTACAGTGATTTCTAAATGACCTATGTAATTAGGAGCAATTGAATTACTGTGCCTCGGAAAAGATTTGATGGAAAACTCCCAGATAAACGAAACAGACTATAAGCTTCAGCTAAGTACTGTAAAGTGAGGAAAGACAGGCTTCTAAGCCAACCTCAGACTAAACTAAGACTGTAGTCTGTTTCACATGAGTTTGTGCATAAATTTTAATAAATTCATCAACAGTTAGCCAAGGGGTATGATAATCATATATCAGATCAATGCTATAATTGCAATCTGTTAGCTTATTTTTGGAGACACTTCTAGAATTTATGAACAAACTTCGTGTGAAACGGACTATAGACATTTAATGTAGGTTGGGGATGGACCCTCAAAAATATCAGTGTCCTATGCTTAGTATATAGAATTATTTAATAAATTGTGGTGTAAAGTATCTACTTATATTTCGTTTTTCAGGTCGATTATTGCTGCAGTGAAAAGCAGTCAATCTCAAATAATAGCGGTATCAAGCAGGTGGCGTGAGCAAATGAATGATATTATGATCCTACTGTGGTGTCTTTTGTTGATTGCTATTGTAACATTATTCACGATTCAACTACATATGCATCAATGGAAATAGAACAAGGACCAATGCTCTGGATTCACATGATACAATGATAAAGGTTATTTGCCTTTCTTGTAATTCATGTAAATTATTATATAAACTTGTTTCTCTCCAAGTAAATGTCAGTATGCTTCACTTATATTTTGTAGGGCAATCGTGTCTAAAAATTTTTGTCTCACCAGCCTGCCCTGGCCAAAGTCGGCACTAATATAATATTTTGATTTTGCTAAGAAATTTCTTGGCACAGTGTGTGTGTGTGTGTGTGTGTGTGTGTGTGTGTGTGTGTGTGTGTGTGTGTGTGTGTGTGTGTGTGTGTGTGCATAAAATTTCCAATCCGTTACTATAGAGAATTTAACCTAATTGCTGTTGAATATTTAATAAGGATTTGATATATATATTAGCTGATTATTACTGGCTGCTAATATTAATATTAAATTAGCCGACTTAATGAATTGATGAATTAATGTTCAGCAATATTGAAGGGAAATTGAATGATAATTATTTCAGTATATTTGAGCTAAATAGTTTAAATTCGAATAATTGAATTAGCTGATCATTTTTTTGCCAAATTGCGTGTCAGGTAATTTAAATGCCCAAGAATCCTACTTGCACGCCACAAATGGAACAAATACAACAAATATCAAATAGATGCAACTGCAAATACAAAGGCAGCCAGATCAAATCCAGGAAATGACTTTGCAGCAGCTGACAATAAATCTTGCAACTCCGACGTATTCTAAGCATACGTGGGCAGCAAGAAAAATTCTGGAGGGGGTTGCAAGATTTTTGAAGGTCAAAAATGGCCTGAAAAATGGTGGTATGGCAATAAAAACACAACTTTTTGACGTTTCTCATCAAGCACTATCCATTTGCAACAAAAAAAAATGCAAAAAAAAACAAAAAATTTCAAAAATTGAATTCTGGGAGGGGGTATTTTGATTTCTGGGGGAGGGGGGTATTTTGGGTTCTGGTGGGGGGTGCATACCCCCAAACCCCCTCCTCACGCTCAGGTGTGATTATAAGCCTTTAGAGGTTACTGGTGAGTACTTTTTGGTAGATCCAATGAAAACTTTGGTGTATGGTCTGACCATTTTGCTCGTTTATTCTTAGCTAACAATTGGGATAAAAGGAAAAAGCGCTTGTTTTTACCTGCATATTGGTCCGGTTTTGCCAAAGTCGACATAGCTTATGCATCCATACCTGATGCTACACATACTGCATTAACATATGATCAGTTAGTACCAAGACTTAGACAATGTTTTGTGCCAGTCAAAAATACTGAGCTGATAAGCCTAAAACAGCATTCAATAGCTTTTTAGGGCTATTTGAATTCAATGTACTACCCTTTGGCTTGTCTAATGGGCCTGCGACATTCCAAAGAACAATGGAACAAGTTTTAAGAGACCTTAATTGGAGACAATGTTTTGTCTATCTTGACGACATCCTCATTTGCAGCAAGGATGTAGACTCACACATACAGCAACTGCAAAGTGTCTTTGATAGACTGAAAAGAGCGGGTCTTACTTTGAAACTAGCAAAATGTGAATTTGAATTACCACATGTCATTGATAAGAAAGGCCTCAGAGTCAACCCAGGGAAGGTTAAGGCCTTAGCTGAAATGCCACCTCCGCATAATGCTGCAGAACTAAAAAGTTTTTAGGTCTAGCCAACTACTACCAGCAATTCATTAAAAAGTTTGCCAATAAGGCATTAGCACTCTACAAATTGCTTAGAAAGTTGGACAAAATTAAAATGGACTTCTCAATGCCAACAAAATTTTGATTGGATCAAGCTAGAATTGAACAATTCAACTACACTTGCTTTTCTAAAGTTCAATGAACCATTCATAGGGCAAACCAATGCCAGTGGCAATGGCATTGGAGGAATATTAGCTCAACTCAAAAAAGAGGAAGAAAAACCAATTGCATTTGTGTTGAAAATTTTATTGAAAACAGAATGTAACTACTCAACAGTTGAAAAAGAGGCATTGGCCATTATTTGGTCAATCAAGCAATTCAGACCATCCCTCTATGGACACAACTTTACTCTCTTTACTGATCACGCATTAATCAAGTTTCTAAAAATTCACAATGGTGTTCACCTAGATTGATCTGCTGGGTATTAGCATTGCAAGAGTATGACTACAATATAGTTTATTGCAAAGGCACAGAAAATGCTAATGCTGATGCACTTACAAGATTGCCAGTCACTAGCCAAGTCATGGTGAATCCAAGTAATGTGTCAACAGTTCATGTAATAAACTTGGCACATGACTTGCCACAGCTTTAAAGCAGAGACCTCTTCCTAGGTCCGATTTATTGACTCTTACAATCAAATAAAGCATCTAGAGATCTAGATGATCACAGCTTGAAGTATACACAACTTTTCATAATGGATGGCAAAATTCTCAAATACCCTCCAGAACCAAATATGGCACCACTGACAGCAGTTCCACGCAAAATGTTATCATTTGTGCTGCAAGCACTCCATGATGACCCTTAAGCCGGTCATTTAGGATATGAATATACATTAGAGAAAGCAAAAAGTCGCTTTTTCTGGCCACAATTGAATACAGATATATAGCAACACTGTCACAGTTGCTTGCCATGTCAAAGGAGAAAGCCTTCAACATTACGTTTACATATCGAGCCCATGCACCCTATACCAATAAAGGCCGCTTTTGAGCAATGGATTATGGACACAATGAGTCTTTTAGCCATCACAAACCAAGGGAATTGACACATTCTGGTCTTCATGGACCATTTCACAAAATGGGCAAAAGTTATACCCATTCCTGACACAAGAACAAAGACCAGAGTGAAACAGTTCATGAATAAAATCATATGCCATTTTGGATCACCCGAAATAATCCAGTCAGATAGAGGTTAAGGCTTCACAGCTGAAGTCTTTCAAGAAATCTGCCAAATATGTGAAACACAACATATCACATCATCAGCCTATCACCCACAAACCAATGGGTTGGTGGAGTGCCGTACTTTACAAACAATGCTAACAATGTATGTCAATCAAACAGAACAATGGGATACACATATTCCATTTGTTTCCCATGCTTACAATACCAGTAAACACTAGCACTGGATTCAGCCCATATTACTTAGTTTATGGATGACAGCCCAAACTTCTAATCAAACAAGCTATGTTAGCAGACAATATGGTTGACTTGAATGAAAATTCAGTTCCACAAATTTTGCAACAAGTTCAATACAATCTTCAGAGAGCCCGTGAAATAGCAAAAGATGTACTTAATTGTGCTCAGCAACATCAGAAAGCTGAATATGATAAGCAAAATCAAGCAGAAGATCAAGCAAATGACTTATATGAAGTAGGTCAGTAGTAAGGCGGGGTTCTCTAGGGCGCGTGTTGAGAGATAGACTATCTCTTAACATGCAAACTACTCATCTTACTATGGCATGTGTGTGTAATATTACATGTACGTATAGGTTGATGAACTATTGGCCGGCATAGGTCGGTGGGGGTGGGTGTTTAGTGTAGCAAGCCCGCCTGTTGAAATATCAGCTGCCTGTTAAAGTAGAGCCCATGCGTTAAAGTTAGCCCGCCACGGTATAATGGGCCCGCCCATTAAATGGATCCCGTCATGGTATAATGGCCTGCATATTAAATGCGCTCGCCTGGTTGTTGAGGTTAAGCCGGCATGTGATTTTGTCCGCCGGTCATTCAAAGGTCATATCCAACAAAGTGGGAAGGCATAAACATTATTAAATAAAATGATGCAAATGCATATAAGCATTGTTAGAATTGCAGAGGTTGACTGTAAATAAAATTACCCAAGTTTCTGTGGAAAAGGTCAAAGAATATAATGACCAATACATAAACACAATAAAGTTAAATTATATGCAGATATATTCATTATCATATATACATTGTTAAAAATTGTTGCAACTGACCGTAAACTAACGTATAATTAGTTCCTGTCATTTTCTGATCAATCAAAGTGGAGACATAATTTCATCACAGAAACAGACAAGTAAATCATTGTTTTGTCAATATCCTGTTGTAGTTCAACCAGATCACGTGTTTGTTGGATCTTTTTTTTGGTGAAACGTGAGGGTTTTTGAACATATTTTTGTGGAAAAGTATTTGTTTTGTTACGATTAATTCATCATTATTTGATAGGATCAATTTGTTTCTTCAAACGGTACAAGCTTAATTTAATTATGAAATGATAAACGATTAAATCTGATTTTTTTTGCAAGAAATGCATCAACTGTCTAACAGTTAATTATGTAAAATCTCATTTCTTAGTAATATGTTTAATTAATCAGTAATCAAGGCGCAAATTAATACTAGCGCATTTTACTTATCAGGCATTTGATAAATATCTTAATATAAATGATTTTATCATTGACGCTCAGTGAGTCATCCATACTAATTCTTGTTATTTATAGTTATTGTAATTTATAATTCTATTTATAGTTCAAGAACAGAATTAATCAGCAAAAGATTAATTCAATGATGGAAAATCTTATTAATTAATTTTAATTCTAAAATTCTTATTTAGTAATTTTTTATAGTAAATTAATTATCTTTTTTTAAAATTCCATGCAATCTTACTTTCATCTTTTAATTTGAAAATAAGTAAATGTTTTATATTTTTGAATATTTTCAATTTATGTGTTTCTTAAATTTCTTATACTAATGTCCATCTTTGACTAATTACATTGAACACATTCAACATTGATTTTGTTCCTTTTTATACTTGTAATTTTTATAATTTTCACTTTAAGAATGTAGCAAGCTTATTATGGTATACAAATGTTTTTGACGAAGTGCAGAATATTATTAATCAAATGAATTTAATAAGTGAAAGTAACAAATGGCATTGCAAAGAAGTGGTTGATGACCACATGGAACATTTTCAAAGTTTAATAATTATACAAATTTGCTTCTTTTGAAATAACTGATTGCATATATTAAAAGGTAGTCTATAATATAGTACTTACATACGCATGTATTTGTATCACAACTGGGCGTGGGGGTTTGGGGGGTATGCACCCCCCAAAACCAAAATACCTTCCCCAAGAAATCAAAATACCCCCTTCCCCCCAGAATTCAATTTTTGAAAATTTTTTTCATTTTTTTTGCAATGTTTTGATGCCAATAGATAGTGCTTAATGAGAAACGTCAAAAAATTGTGTTTTTATTGCCATACCACCATTTTTAAGGCCATTTTTTGACCTTCAAAAATCTTGCTACTTCCCCCCAGAATTTTCTTGCTGCCCATGTATGATTTGTATCTTTTAATAAGTACATGCATATTTACGTGTATTTTTTGCTTCAAATACTTCTTTTTTATAGAGAATGAATCAACAAATTTTTGATGGTGTATCTAAGTTTGTGGACAACATATGGCGGATGATATTGCCTCTCGGCAAGCAATATATATTGGCTTACTTACCAACAAAGGATTTATCAGCTTTGTCTGATATAAAAGGCTGTATAGAAGCCTACGTTTAGAATCTCACCATTAATGACAACATTCCATCGACAATGGCGACAATTTGTCTAGCTGCAGGTTTGACCTGAAATGCACAACAATTTTGGGCAAGTGCCAAAATGGACGGCATTTTCGACTTAATTGATTTGATTGATTTGTCAAATTTAACCAACCAAACTTATGATGACAATTCAACTTACTCATGGGAGGAGCTGGCCTTTTACCAGGGTAACCCGGAAGCCTAAAGTCAGTCTTCTGTGGTAAGCCTAAATGTCTTTCTTGTGTTTTTCATAAAAAATTCCATAATGTTGTTTCCTAACAAAAACTAAAAATGTAATTTATTAATAAAAGGCACTTCCCGCATGAGTAAGTTGAATCGTTATCATAAGCTTTTTGGTAAATTTGACATGTCAATCAAATCAATCAAGTTAAGCATGTATGTACGTAGTGTATTTTAAGTACCGTGCAAAATTTCTAGACTATTGAAATCAAATTATTAGCTGTTCAAGCCATTGCTATAAACGTTTAAAAATTGAGTTTTCTAAATTTTTGTAATTTTTCATGAGTTTTTTATTTTTGACCGTCATGCAGCTTTTGTTATTATGCGAAATGTCATACCTAAGTAATAAAATGCATTTATATCTAAAAGCGTTTTTGTTTTAAAATGTTTGATGGTTTATTCTTTTTTGTTTTGTGTTGTGTTGAATTTTTTGTAATGTTTTGGCTATAAATGAGCAGTCATCATAAGAAAACCAAAAAATTTCCAATTGATCTATTCATTAAATTAAAAATAACAAGAAAATTTAGACCCCTCTATGCTCATATGCAGTTGAAACTAGCGTTTATTTTTTTATTTTAATTCAGAACTATGTCATAAAATGTATAAAAATTGTACATGTAATATTTAATGAAAATATATGATGATTCTTGACTTTTAGAACGATATAGGTATCCATGCATGTGTATTGCTAATTGTATCTCCCAAAATCATGATAGATATCTTGAGGAAACGGAAAACGTGTTTAATTATCATTCCACCAGCAGTCTTCTTGTGCAAATTGTTGTTTGAAGTCTCAACTAAAATAATCAATAATGCATTTAATTTCATTGGAATAGGTGAAACTAAAAATTTTTTACCTGATGTTTCATCAATGCATAGCTTTTTTGGTCCTGGCTCCCTCTGCTTCTGCTTTTTCAGTCATTGAATCAATAGAATCTATAATAGGATAACTTGATTGAATTTTAAAAACTAAAAAATAATTTACGTGTACCTTGAATTTTCTTTATTGCCTCCAGAATCATTGTGGGTTGCATTTGCATGCTTTGAAAATGAATTGTAGTCAATGCAATTTTCAGATTTTTTGATCTATTTTTCAAAACAAAAGTGTTTTCTGGACCATTCTTTTTGACGGTAGTGACTGTATTTTGGAGTAAATCAATATCTTCCAATAAGGTGTTGAAAAGTAATGATGCCAGAATTTCGTCGGAGAAGGGTAACAATTTTTTGTACTGATGCAGTGCTAGATTAATTCCTTGTTTTGTAGGGTAAATACGCCCATTGTCTGGTTCAAAAGTGTCACAAACACAAAATCCAATGCTTACTGTTTGGTTCCAGTGTGAAACTAGGCAATACAAATTCTTTCCCAAATTAAAGTCCAGAACGTGGAATACAAGCCATTTTATAGTTGAGGAACAAAATTAAGAAGCGACTGCACTTTTCTCTAAAAACAATTTCAAATGAATATTTTTGAAAAACTTTGCATAAATAGTAAATTTAATGAAAAATCACGTGACCGTTTCCTAGCAACAACCAATCAATCCTACATTTCTTTGTATAAAGGTACCTCGTGCATTTTGTGTCATATCAACAAAC
The DNA here is from genome assembly GCA_036768485.1 of Mermis nigrescens. Taxonomy (NCBI): domain Eukaryota; kingdom Metazoa; phylum Nematoda; class Enoplea; order Mermithida; family Mermithidae; genus Mermis; species Mermis nigrescens. The sequence continues at coordinate 5,115,776 of JAVLUZ010000223.1, forward strand.
ATCATTTTATTCAATTTCTCATTAACCAACAAAATACAAATTTTGCGCACACAAAAGCAACTTTACACTGTAAAATCTAAAAATGTTTGTCTAGAATGGTCAATCATTACTAAACTAGCAAACTCACCATATATGATGCCTTTGACTCCTCCAACCAGCAAAGCCTTATGAAATACAATTTCAAGGCTCATGGTTCCTTCCCTTATTAGCTCCCATGTGTTATTGTCCGCCCCATCCGTGCTCAATTCAAAAACAAAAAAAGCACAACCATTTTTAAAGTGATTTAAACTAATCATATTCCCTTTATCATCTTGCAATATTCCTAAGCCATCAAAAAACTGCACAAATGATCGGATTTGTTGATTTTTGTCAAAATTTAACTTGTACGGCGTTGAAGGTGGTGTTACTGTACCACTTGTAATTTTAATTTCGGAAATGTCAAAATCATGAAATTGAAAATGTGATGTTTTGTAAGACCCTCTAGCTGTTTTTGCGTTAACAAGACCAACAACGAGACGCCTTGGTAGAGCGCCGCAAAAAAAGTTAGTTTAGAGGCATCAAAGGTTAATTTTCCATTATATGTAGACTCGTTATTTGTGTTCTATGTATTGGATATTTTACAGTGGTGTTTTGTAGCGTTGATTCAATAGCTAATGAAACTTCATCCGCAACTTTGACTTTTCTGATATAAAAACACATTTTCTTGACTTCAATTTTGTAATTGAGTCTTGGATTGTTGTCAAGATCAATTGAGCAAAAGCTGTTGCTATTTCTGTATAATTCTAAGCGTTATTCGCACTGATTAATTAAAAATTTTTCCTGAGACATCAAATTGGCATGAATTGGCGCCATTAATTCAACCCATGGGCTATCTTTGAAAATATTCATATGAATTTTAAAACCAGGATTTTTGACTGGCTCATTTTCATCAAAATCAGGGTAGTACATTGCAGCTTGTAATTGCAGGTTTCTTAGCATCTCTACCAAAATCTAGCTCAGTATCCAAAAAAGATTGGTAAGCATATCTGTTGCCATTGAAAAAGTAAAAAAAGTAAAAAATGATTGAATTTAATTTTTTTACCTATCAGAAATTAGCTTTCCATTGAGGTACATTTTAATTTGCTTAAAAAACGTTTTTCCAATAAGATTAATAGGCAGCACCAAATTGCCTGCTTGTGTTCCGTCTGTTGCGGTTGTAATTTTGCATGATGAGCCATTGGGCTTGGTGATTCGAATTACAAAATAAATGTAATTTTTTGATAAATCTAGCATTTACATATCAGGAGGAATATGGAATTCATAAGGACCATCATTTGTGCACGGATTTTGAAGTTGAACTTCGGACCAAAATGAACGTCAAATAGCAACTTGAGTCATAGGTACAGTAAAAAAATCTAGTTTGCTCTTACTGCTTGGGAGCAAATTTTCATCTTTTAATTTACTCATAATTAATCCGCAAAAATGTCTGAAGCAACTGATTTAAGTAATTTTATTCTTCTAAATTATAGTTTTTGGGAACGCTTTCTCTTTTTAAGGATTTTAATCTGAGCTTTCTGTTTACATTGACCTATCCCTTTTTCCAGACTGAATACAAACGGCGGTTTCATGTAATGCTTGAGCAGCACCAGTTTTGCTATGCTCCACTGTGCTTTCTTTTCATTTACATCCACTAGCTACATCAGCAGCAATTTTGGACCCACTGACTAGAACGTTTTTTCAAATTGTTTTTAAGAATGGTAAAGCTATTCTATACAGTCCTCTGAAAAAGCTGCCTAATCCTGCACCTTTGTGATAAGGTGCATATGCTTTAAAACCATGAATAGCTCCTCCTAGCTGATACTGGGTTGATAAAATTCTAGCCAATTGTTTGCACTATCTGGTACGTAAACTACATGCATTTTCAAATATTAAAGTAATGAGAGCGTTTTCTAAAATGGAGCGTTATTACTGTTTTCCCAAACTCGAATGAAACAAATTTGTCGGAATCCGTCTTTATATTAATTTCAATTCTGTCAATATCCTTTTTAAGGATTGAAATGTAATGTGGAGAATCAAATGTTTAATTTATAACACAGCCAAACTTTCCTTGCACATCAAAAGTACACAAAAGTGGCGCCATTACATTTCCAACAATCTGATTTGCAACAATGTTACTGTACATGTACATTGTCTCAAAATTATTCTTATTTATATCCGGCGCATTAGTGCTAAGTACTTTAATAAGTTTCTTGTCTGATTTTAATTTATATTTTGTCTGAACAAGTGTATTGTTATTACTGAATACTCTAGTAGGTTAAGCGTCCATTGTCAATTGAAATATTGATTGATCAAACCCTAGAATTCCAGACAGTTGCTTATTTGCATATACTCCTTCAACAATTGAGGAATCTATGGTAAAAATCACTTGGTTATTGAAATCATGATACTCTATTTGCACAGCATTTTCGAATTCTATTTCTTTCAACCTCTTCAAGATGGCTGTATTGATAGCAGTAACAAGACTTTCTATTGTTTTGCAATTTCCAGTGGTAAAATCAATTCTTTCAAAGTTTGATTCCACATGCAACATTATATAATTTTTATCTTGCTTAATTGTATACCAAGAATAAGGATAAATGAGTTCTACTGAACCAACTTTCCAGCCACCTTCTAATCTTACTCTGTTGGGCAAGGTGAGGTGACCCTAAAATCAGAAGCTGTACTATCCTTTTTGGTATTACTAGGTAAGGTAATATAAAATTGATCATGCTCTAACATGTCTATTTGCTAAGAGAAAACTTTCACAAATGAATTGAATTGTAAAATATCTGCTTTATATGAATTTCATTTTCCAGTAAGGAATACAGAGTTGCAAATCAGTTTTAAGACAACATGAGCTCGGGCATATATTATAAATATTTTGCATAAAGTTACATATAATACTATAATTATGCATTAAATTTGGTGTGAAATGTTCAAAAATCGAATTCATAGTAATGTTTTGGCATAGATGGAACAAGAAGAAAATGCAGTAATCCACAGGTTGCACTGTGTGAATTTTGGTAGCATATCTTATTGCAATTTTGTGCTTTGCTATTTCTTTCCATGAATTGAACAAAGTTTTCTACGAAAGGAGCCAATCCCAACAAATCAAAATAGTCGATGTTACCGTTTGAGTCAAAGTAAAATGCAACCCAATGTTGCCCACTTTGATAATGACGATCAATATTTACAATAAGCGCAGCTGGTCACAATGGTATTTTTTGTGGAAGTTTAACACTAGCATGAATACTAAGGAAAATGTGCTTTAAAAGTGTGTCTTTCTGTATAATATTTCCAATTTTGTAACCATTCATTCTAAATCCATCTCTAAGATCCACTCGTTAAATTTTTCAGGATATTTGAAGCACTCTACTAGCAATTGAACTTGTCCGTTTCTTAACAAGGACTAATGCTCTGGATTCACATGATACAATGACAAAGTTTATTTGACTTTTTGATTATTCATGTTACTTATTATATAAACTTGCTTCTCTCCAAGTAAATGTCAGTACACTCCACTTATACTATGTATCAACAAACTCATTTTCTACAATGTGTCTGCATACAGTAAGTAGCAAAATTGATAGACCAAAAATTTATTCAAGATACAATAAGATAGTAAATGAAATTTAGTCTATTAATAAGGGTACCTATGTACTTTTAGTAGGTATTGTTTCAATAGGTACCTACCTAGGGTCCGTTGTTTCACATGAGTTTGAGCATTGAGTTGAAGAATTATGTAATCTCCGACAAGCTAACGTGTTGTGATTAAAGCATCAATTAGATATTTATAGTCTGTTTAATTTAGCTCTGAGGTTTTGAAAAAAATTTAGAGTGACTACAAAAGTGCTTCAAACTAGAGTGGCAAATATGATATTATACAGTATATCAAGTAACATGGAGATGTGTATCATTCACAAGCAGCATTACTGCTTCACAATTTTAAACCACTTTCGTAGCTTGATTCTTGTAGAAAAATTTTAAACTAAACCGCAAAGTTAAATGAAACAGACTATAGGTACCTATATAATTAATGTGATCTGTTGGTTTGAAGTCAATGAAAAATCTTGAATATTGTAACTGTGAGAGTTACACGATGCAACTCATTCCACTAGTTTGCACAGGCTGGCCGACAACAGTTTGGTACTGTATCGGTTTACATAGCCATTTGCGAGTTGATATCTGCAGATGGTGAGCTCGTGGCTATGCCTTCAGTTCTCATATAAATCCCTTAATTTTTTATTACAAAATCTTTCAGATACTTGTCCAGTAAAACAGAATTAAGTATATGATAATAGTAATTGTTTTACTTGTAACCACTAATCGTATTCTAGAAAGAGTCAATTTGAGAGTAATCTTGTTTAATGTTAGTTTGACTTAAACTTCCATTTTGCTGTATTGATCCCATGACGGGATGTTAGTTAGAGTTGAGTTGAGACAAAGTCGTCATTTGGCTTATTTTATTGTTAGTGATTTTTGGTTTTGTTTCCCGGCATCCGCCGTGTGTATATATCCAAATAAAATATAAAACCCACCCAGGGGTCATCTATATCAAGGGTGAGGTGGGTCGGCTATTCATTTGTCGAGAATTCCTTTGGTTTTGGTGGAGAGGAAAGGTGAATAATTTTTGATTATGTATTTTACTCAAAATTCAATATTCTTTTATCAACCCAAAAATTAGCTAAAAATTTCATTTAACTATTTATGATGATTGATCAGCTTAGAGCTTATTGGTATTGGTTTCAAATTTCAAAGTGCTACGTACATTAGGAACCAAAACATTTTGAATCAAGTGTAAACTTTAAAAACAAGTTAATCTATCAACTTGAGCAGGGTTGAGATAGGTCAAGTGAACTCGTGGCTGATTCCGGGGTTTAGGTAGGTAATCTAGGATCTAGGGCGTGGCTGCTAAGACTCCCAACAAAAGTGCAGTCAGCAATATTAGGACTGCAGGAGTCAAAGCCATAGGTCTACAAGGGTCCAGAAAATTGAGGTTGTTAGCAACTACGCAATTGGGACCAGCGTTAAGTGCAGCTAGGTACTTACATAAGTAAATCCCAAAGGCAAATGTCAGTGCTTTCCGTATCTGTGCCGTTTCAGCATGTACAGTGCGGACACCTACATTTACACTGGAAAGTTTTCCTTTGAGGCTGCTAGCTACAGCCGAACTGATCAGTCATCTAAAATTTATTTTTCCATCCAAAAATCATTAAGCATGTGTGACGTTTTGTTCACCTCTGTTGTTATATTGACTGCAATCATGGCAGTGCGCAATTCAGTAAGCGTCCGTGGCAAAGTTTTTGTGTATTGTGGCTAAGTCGTCATTATTTTTCTATTTCTGTTGACCTACTGGCAACAAAGGCAGCTCCTACGCTCACATTTTTCTATAAACGTCGACCCTCAGGCAACAACCCATCATTTTTCTCTCTCAATGACAAATTTTTGCTACCTAGGTATTTGACTACATCTTTTTCTAAATTCGCACATGATTCGCTTTTTAGGCTTAGTCCTGCGTATCTTCATTTTTCTCACATCAAGTATATCTTACTTTGCGTAAGCAAACACTATTTACGTGAAAAACATGTTTTTTGAAGCAAAAAGAGGTTCAATTCGAAACATTTATTTTGGCAAAATTTCGATGTACTGAAATTTTTCTTACCCAAAGCTATATTTTTAGACGTTTTTGATACCCAAAAATGGCAGGAAAGAAGAAAATTTTGCAAACACCGCCTGCTAAATTGAAAAAACCTGTTACGCCATCCACTTTGACTCGCCAATTAAATACTGCGCCTGTTGACTCGGATAGTGCGAGTAATAACATGAGTAATGATGCGAATAACAAGGATGCAAATAGTAATGCAAATAATGATCAATTACCCCCATCGTTAAATGCTGCACGTACTACACAGTCTGACAGCGAGTTAATACTGGGTAATGCGTGTTCGCTCGTTAATCAATTTGTGAATCCTTCTCACAATAATTCATCAAATAATACAAACAGTGATAATACAACTACCCTTGGCCTTAGCACGTCAAATAACCAGAAAACTGGTTTAGACCCGCGTAACGCCAGTCTCCGACGTATAAGATAATAATAGTCCAAGCCAAACTGCCAATAATACTTGTACAGATTCTGGCGTGACTAATGAACTTCTTTTTCAAGTGCTACAATCTATTCATAGGCAATTTTTGTACCTTTCTACACGCGTAAAGCAAGATAAGAAGAAAGTTTGGACAAAATGCATAAACTGCGCGTGGAGTCAAGTAAATTGCTTATGCCACAATTGGTTTCTAATTGCACTGAAAATAATCCGTCACAGCGCGTGAACCACTCTGTCGATAGTGAAAATTTTCCCGAATTAAACGCTCCAAATGCTGTTTGTGCAGAAAATGCGCTTTGCGCATATTCTATGTTGTCTACTGGCAACCACACAATAAATTCTCGGTCACCTTCGGAAATTGTTTCAGAAAATTTTGAACAAAATCTTTCGAACCATGCACCTTTAGCAGCGGAATTATCTCAAAATCCTTTAGATTTGCTTTCGCAACCAGCTCAAAATTCGGGTTTTGTGGAACATATACCTACCATTTTGCAGCCGTCAGCATTGATTTCACAGACATTGCAAAATAAGCCTTTGCTGTCATTAAATTGTAATGTACCTTCTTTTGTGCTTAATACAATAAATTCGAATTTGCAGCAGCTTTTACTGCCACCACCGCTGCAGTATTTTCTGCCTCATGGCGAAATACATTCGAATAACTATGTACCAAATCCCGTAAATCTCGAAATACCGCCTAATAATCCTATTTTGCATTCCTCGAATATCAAAATGCAACCGCTTGAAATAAACTTATCTGGCATAAATAACAAACCCGCTATTGTGCAAAATGAATCCGCGCCACTTCCTGAGTCATCTGACAGGAAGCGTCATGTAAAATTTTCTGACAAAAGCTTGACAAGTAGCTACGATTGTCTGCATAGTTGTCGCTTGCGTCACGAAGGTAAATCGCATCACCATCGTCATCGTCACAATTTGGATTCTTCATCCAGAACTTCATATAGCAAGTCACATCTTGCTGATTCTTTAAATTGCGGACCTTTCATAGCACAAATGCAAGTCGCAATTGCAAATAAAAAATTTTTTAATGGCAATAAATCAGATATACGAGCATATCTTGCAGAATTTGAATCACTCGCTGATACCTACAATATTGATAAATCTGATTGCATGAAATTTATGTCATCATTTCTAGATCCCTACGCTTTGCGCTTATTCCGTTTGTTACCTGCTGAGATAAAACAATCTTATTCCAAATTGAAACAGGTGTTAATAGCGGAATTTTGTCCTCTGGACGCCAAAACGCTTTTCAATTGTTTTTTTGGAACATAAACAGCAGCCTAACAAATTCGGTTGAAGCTTATTATCTTGTGCTTTGCATAGAGTTAATAGAAGCGGATCCTTATCTTGAAGCCGATTCTCATCATTTTAATTATTTACTGCAACATCAATTGAAACAAGGTTTGTTACCTAACATATCGAAAGAAACATATCAAAAATAACCTAGAGCATCGCTGGCTGAATTTTTGGATAACGCATTAAATGCCAAATTCGCTAATAAAGAATTTGCGGATAACAAAAAAGCAGTAACGCTGTATGTATCGGTAACAGCCACCCCCATAGGAGGGCAATACCTAAAGATACATTTTGCGCGTCTAAGCAAAATTAGCCAGATCGCTTGCGACATAAAACGTTTCATCGCTCATTGCATGCTGAAAAGCCAGAAAATTCCTCTCATAAGTATTGCACGCTTTTGCAAGTGCATAGGTCATACCTACAAAGAATGTTTTTGCGTCAGCAACTAGAATCGTCTAATAATAACAGCAATACTCAGTCTGATTGAAATAAACACAGTTCCATGACTCGCAATTGCAGCCAGTTGCATTCATTTTTGCACCAAAATCATTCGCCATCACATTCAAATTAGCAAAATTGGCATCATTCTCAGATACGATTTTGTAACTCTAGTGCAATATTGTTCATAAAACTATGTGAATAACTATAATCGCTTTGACTGGTGGCAAGCACAATCAAATTTTAGGCAAAATCATAACAATTATCATCAAAATTTGTGTGCCAATTATCAAAATTTGCATTACAATAATTACTATACAAATCAGTCGTGACAAAATGCACCTTTTGTTCAGTTTCCTAACAAACAAGCGTGGAACATATTATAATACAAATTATTGCAACAATTACGCTTCTAATTGCCCATATGTCATAAACACTGCGGATCACCAACCCACCACTAGTTTGTCCCCACTGCAGCCAACCCTTACGTCTCCTAATGATGTAAACACGGTTACTGCAAAAGGGCTAGAAAGTAGCGCGCATTCTAATTTATTCCGCGTCGCAAGAATTTCTCAAAGAGTACAAGCGCTTACAGCCTTGTCTTGCAATTAATGGAAAAATAACTTTGCCTCCAGTTAAAACCATTGATCCGAATATTCCAATCATAATCCATGCTGGGTAAAATCTGCCCACTATTCTCATTAATATTCATGGCATAGACATACCCGCTCTCATCGATACACATTCACAGGTCACCATGATGACCATGTCTCGCATTCTTGCACCTTGCTTTTAAGTTACCGCCTAAACAAGTCTCACAAGTTGTTCATGGCATTGGCAAAATAACCGCAGTTGTACGATATAAAGTAAATATGACAATCACTATCGCCAAACAATCTATCTCTACTACAGTAGCTATAATAGACCATTTGCCAGAAGACATGCTCTTGGGATATGGTTTTTCAAAACCGCATTTTTTGTGGGTTAATCCTATCAAGTGTTGTGCTTTTATAAATGGCATAAAAATTCTGAATTCTGATTTCATTAAAAAAACTTCACTTTTTGTTGCTCCGTCTGTAGTTGATGCTTTGCAACCAATAAATTCCTGTTCGCGTTTGTAACATCTCTAAAGCGCCAATTTGCAACAACTCTTGCAATATAATAGGTTCTTTAAGCTCTGACAAAGTCGTGTCTCATGTCTCAAATTTTGATGATAGGACACCTGAGCTTTTGCATCAATAAATAAAGCTTTAAATGGCTCCGATGTTGATTCTCGGCAAAAGCAACAAATTTGTGAACTTTGCTTAAAATATGACTATGCATTAAAAAATGAGCCTCTTGGCAAACCTCTTTGATGTAACAGCATATTGATACTGGGGATAATCCGCCCATTGTTGGAAAAACTTACCATGTTAGCATTCTAGAAGAGAATCTATGCAAAAAATTATTAATGAAATGCTTGCTGATAAAATTATCCGGCCTACAATCTGTCCATGGGCTAGTCCATTATTTCTCATAGGAAAATAGGACGGTTCAACTTGACAATTATTTTGATACCTTAGGCTCTGCCGCTTATTTTAGCACATTAGATCTAAAATCCAATTATTAGCAAATTCCTCTAGCAAATTCCTCTTGATAATAAATATTGCAAAAAAACTGCATTTATATGCCCTGTTAGCCATTATGAATTTGAAGTTTTACCTTTTGGTTTAAAATGCGCCCGCAGATTTTCAGAGGCTAATGGAGCTTGTGCTCACAGGTCTAAACTTAAAATCATGCCTTGTTTATATTGATGATATAATCATTTTTTGTGCACATTCAAAGAACATTTAAAAGATCTCAAAAATGTTTTCATTGCACTTCAAAATGCGAACTTACGGGTTTAACCTGATAAATGCCATCTTGCTCATGCCAAAGTGAAATTTCACAGCCATAATATAAGTTTGCTGGGCATCGCTCCTGACATGTCTAATGTTGCAGATTTAGTTGTGTTTCCTGTACCAAAAACAATTAAATCCTTGCAGAAATTCCTTGGCTTAGTCCAATGGTTTAAAAAATTTGTTAAAGATCTTGCTAAAATTGTTAAACTGTTATTCCATCTTTTTCGCAAAGATGTTGCATTTTGCTGGAAGGCCAAACACCAAACTGCTTTTGAGCTTCTTAAAAAGCATTTACGTCTCCACTTATTTTACAATTACCAAAATTTGACAAAGAGCACCAATTTATTTTAACGACTGGACGCAAGCTACTATGCGTTAGGTGCTATTTTGACTCAAAAACACTTACCATCAAAAAATCGTTTTATTCCTAGCTATGCTATTCAGCGTGCTAAATTCTGCCAAATATAATTATGCTACTTTGGAGAAAGAAGCGCTAGCAGTAGTGTGAGCCATCACGCATTATTGACACTATCTATACAGTAAAAAAATTCATTGTCAAAACTGATCACCAAGCGCTAACCTGGCTCGTAAACATAAAAAACCCATTGAGTAGTTTAGGCCGCTGGGTTCCAAATTACAGGAGTATAAATATGATATTGTGTACATTCCTGGCGCATATATCTGCGCAGCAGATCTATTATCACGACATCCTAAAAAAATGATCATGCAGAACGCAAATATGAACTCAAGCATAAAAATATCGTTAATATGGACTCAGAAGATTCTGAATCCAAAGATGAATCGGTCCCACCTGACCGACCGCAAGATAATACTCCTAATATGCCAAATAATAATTCTAATAATTCTAATGCACCCATTGATCCAACTAATACTAAACCTCCTACGTTTTGCAAACACATTCAACTCACTGATGCAGAGAAAACTGAAATGCTAACGCCTGCGCGTTTACGTGCAGAGCAGCGCGCCAATGACAAATTACATAAAATTCGCATTGCATTGATCAATTTAACAACAAAAAAATATTGTGACAGATTCTTTCTCGTACATGATATTCTGTTTTGTTGTTTTCAACCTATGCATTTGCCAACTATTGTGCATCAAATTGTAATACCAAAATCATTGCATCATTTCATAATAAGCAAATTTCACAACTCAATTTTTGGAGCATATTTTTCATCGCGTAACATTCAGCCCGCCATGCGAATGCGCTATTGGTGGTCGCGCATAGAAAATGATGTGATCAAGTGGTGTAGGAATTGTGACGTGTGCTCACAACGTAAGGTCGCATTAAATTCCACATCTGATCCATTGCAACCCACTGAAGTAACCGCGCCTTTCTAACTTATAGCGTGTGATTGCTTGCAAATGCCGCAATCTCCCTCTGGAAATGACCAGATTGTAGTTTTTATGGATTATTTTACCAAATACGTGGAAGCTTCTGCTGTTTCTGACATAAAAGCAACAACTATCGCAAATCTTTTGCTCAGAGAAATTATCCCACATTATGTAGTTCCCAGAAAGTTCTTAACATATCAGGGTTCAAGTTTTACATCTGCCCTAATTTTGGATGTCTGTAAACTATCAAACGTTCAAAAAATTTTTACAACCCATATCATCCCCAGTGTGATGGTCTTGTGGAACATTATAATTGAACTCTCATATTTATTAAATGGTTCTAAAACTGCACATGCAGTACCATTATCTGACGTTTTCTCTTTTGCAGATCCATGTCTGAGGAAGGTGACCCTTGCAAAGCGGTGCTCCTGGAGTCAGCTGGTTGCCAATTTTTGTTCCAGGGCCGCGAACCAACAAACTTAGATGAGTTTTGCGAGGCAATGGTGGGAGTGGCTGCTTCACGGCAGTTAAACCCCTCAAACCCATTGCCGCAAAATGACAATAAGCTCGTAAATGAATTAGACACACTAAGTGTAAAACAAATTGTATATAAACATTGCAACAAGGCTAGGTGCTACAGAAAACGCATAAATAACCAAGAACTTTGGTGGGCTAACAAGTTAGGATGCTATCCACTTGCTGGCTTTGTTGCAGCCATCAAACTTGATAAATGGCACATTATACTTAGGCTATGACTCTGTTTGTAAATGACAGAAAAGATTTAAGGTACATGGACTGGGAGGAACGTTTCAAGCTATTTTGTCCCACATATCTGGACAACAATGGCTTATTTGTCCATTACATTATGCTGGCCAGCGCACACAGCCATGGTGTTTTACTGGGTTGTGTCCTGTTTTCCCAAGCCTCCGTTTGGGTTGCACCAACTGCTAGCAACGTCTCTTATGGGCGTATAGCTAGTGTGCCATGACCAAACGCAAGATAAAATTGCATACTTTCACATATACAAACCTATGTTTGAAGAAATATTGGCCATCTCTGATGCCAATATTTGCCAAAACATGCACTGGAAAAATCAGTTTTTGGCCATTTTTATTAATATACTTAGTAATGCAAATGCGTTCACTTGTCGCCAATGCATCAAAGCCTATTTGCATCAGCTGAAGCAATAAGCTGAGTTCTTCTTTGATATGCTCATCGATGAAGATGACCTTGACAATTGGGGTCAGGCGTGGAGTCTACCGCTCCCATACGCCATGCAGGTCTATATGGCCTTGGATGCGTTGATTACCATTGATGTTTTCATCTGTGATTGAAGCCTGTTTGGAAAATAACCAAATCACATGGGACAGAAAACCATTGTCCTTTTCTGTTAAAGATGACAAAAAGACAACTTTTAAAGATGTTAAAAAAGGCCAAAGAAAAAGAGTATGTGATGTCTGCTGTCTTGTACGCCATTACACGGTCAGTCAACCAGCTTGGCGGCTGAAGCCAAAGTAAACTCAGACAGCAAAGAAGTTGCTGACACCTTTAGACTTCTATACACCGTGTCTGCAGCCCAAAGCGGCCATAGCTGCAGCTACCGCGGTTACTACGGTGGCTGATATGCCGTCACACGACACGGTTTGGGATAACAGTGCACATAGCGGTGTGCAAGTTGCAGGACAATGCCAGCTTCTTGCACTAGGCCCAGTCCGTAACAACTGCTCCCAAATCAACTACTGTTGTCACATCTACGCCGGCCTCTGTGACTGTTTTGCAAGCCGAGCTGCAATTCCAAACTCCCAAGGTTGGAACCAAACCATTCATGGCAGCTGAGCAGGCGAAGTCATTGCCCTCACCAATGGGATGCCTTTTAATTGCATTACCAGACATCTGAAAGCACAACGCAAGCAATTGTTTCACAATCGCTTGTAAATTTATCGCACACATTGACGGATATGCATTTGCTCCCTGATCCGCAGTCCAATTGGGAGGAACAACACACAATACCGCCATATGTGACGGATATCACCATGACCAAAATTTTAACTTCGCCTCTGCAAAGGCAATCTATGCTGCCGCTCCAAGAGGTGTCGCAAGCTGTGTTATCAATGCAAATCACATTGCAAAGCATGCCACACAGTTGCATCACAAGTTACGGTTGAAACTACGGCAGGTATATTGGATGCCAATGTGCACATCCAGCCACTGGGTATCCCTAAATATACTGCCAAATGTGGATGAAACACCACCTCGGCATGCAGAAATTATTAACCAACAGGCATCAGCCAAACAAAATGCACATCTGCGCAATCGCTCTTGTTATATGGCACATTTCTTCCAAATTGTCAAAACATTGGCTCGTGATCCGCCGTGCTATATTGTCCCTGACGTTTTGCACAATCTGTGCACCTACTTGGGTGACAGAGAAGGATTGATAATGTATGACTAATTGTTAAAGGCTGCTCAAAGTGCACCTCAATAAAGTTTACGCAATTCATTTGCAACATGTGTCAACAGCTGATGCACCCCAGCGCCCCTTGGCCTGGGCAACAGTCGCGCAACCCACAATGGACGTTGACCGCAGACCAGCGCCAAGCTTCATCACACAACCAAGTGTGTTCCAACATCTCTATTATCCGGATGACTATTTTGTGAGAAATCTATTTTTCCTAATGACCAGAATGATGCTTTACGATAGTTCTGCTGGAATACTTGGTTAGTCACCAATACCTCAAAACTCCGAGTGTTGTGACCAATGGCCAAGCACAAAACATCCTCCCTGAAGTATTGCCACACCAAGTGTGCCCAACACCCGGAACACATGGCGCCATTATTAATCTCTATGCAACAAATGCTCGATATTTTCAGAAACTTCCGTGAATTCCAAGCCGAATACAAATCAACTTATTGGTTCCTACCATACGTGGGCAGCAAGAAAATTCTGGGGGGGGGGGTGCAAGATTTTTTTGAAGGTCGAAAAATGGCCTTAAAAATGGTGGTATGGCGATAAAAACACCATTTTTCGACGTTTCTCATCAAGCACTATCCATTGGCATCAAAAAATTGCGGAAAAAACGAATAAAAATTTTCAAAAATTGAATTCTGGGGGGGTATTTTGATTTCTGGGGGGGTATTTTGGTTTCTGGGGGTGCATACCCCCCCAAACCCCCCACGCCCAGGTGTGGTTCCTACTGATCTTTACATCCATAGACGTTAATTATTGAAAGCAAAAGTGCTTTTGGATTTCTTGGACAGACGATTCCACTTTTTTTCGCATTCGCCTATGGCAGTCCAGCCATAGCCTGGCAAATGGTTGAACAACTGCATTGTATGTTGCATGTGGCCTTTCTTGGCCTATCTCACACGCCGGCGCCAGCTGAATGCTTTTCCAGAATTTCCAGAACTGACAGAGTGGATTGAAGACCAGGCCAAATTGCATCACACAATTTGAGCCATTTGGCTTCAAAACCAATCTGTAATTCTCCATCCTGGTGCAATTTGATTGGTACAAAGGTCACCAAAAATTGGCCTACTACCTTAAACACAAATTGCAAGCGGATTTAGAAAAAAATTTGCAGAGACAAACGTCAAGCCTCCTTGGAAGATCCGCGTGGGTCTACGGCAAACAAAGAAAGGCAAGATGTAGATTTGTCTATACCAGCTCAAGTTACAATGCACAGAGCACGCATGGTTATTGAACAGTGTGAAGGGGAAGCACTTGCTCCCTAAAGTTCCACAATGTGTGATGCGTATGCATTGAATTGCTTCGCTCATGCTGCATCAGGCATTTGTGAAATGTCTGACAATAAACATCGCTGTCAATTAAACAAATTTTATGACTCTAAGTCAAAACACACTTTGTGACGTTTGAAAAATTTAGAGAAGAAGCACGGCTAGTTTGAGCCAAAGTACGATGCAATTGCAAGCAAGTGCAAGCCACAGAGGGTGCTAGGCAGCAAGCTTTGCATATCATCTAGGCAATTGCCATCCCAATCGCAATTGCGTTCACAATCATAAACAAAACCACAGTCACAATGCAAGCAAAACTGCAAGTAAAACTACATTTGCAAACACTAGAGCACAGGCTCAAACACAGCCAAAACAATATTTGGTAACGCAATCACATTCCAAATTGTACTTGCAGGCACATGCTGGACATATGTTGCGCTCGCAACAGCAGCAGCCACGCAAGTATTGACAACAATCACAACCAAACCGCGGAACTCATCAGGCTCGCCAACTATTGTACATGCATCAACAGCATGATCAATCGTTTCATCCGACGCCACACCATACGTGGGCAGCAAGAAAATTCTGGGGGGGGGTGCAAGATTTTTTGAAGGTCGAAAAATGCCCAAAAAATGGTGGTATGACGATAAAAACACCATTTTTCGACATTTCTCATCAAGCACTATCCATTGGCATCAAAAAATTGCGATAAAAACGAAAAAATTTTCAAAAATTGAATTCTGGGGGGGGGTATTTTGATTTCTGGGGGGGTATTTTGGTTTCTGGGGGGTGCATACCCCCCAAACCCCCCACGCCCAGGTGTGACGCCACACCCAAATTGCAAAGATAATCAGGTCTATTCCAAACCACCACCTCAACATGAGCCTTTATTGCCACCACCATGGCCTGTTTCTCAATCTAAGGAGCGTTTGCACGACTTGTTTTGCAAACAGTCTTATTGTTTTACTCTGGAACCATACCAAATGGTGGTTCCACCTGACCCCCGCGTCATTACACGGATGATGATGACAAAGACAAGGATGACAATCAACCAGTCAATCCCTTTGTAATTTATGTGAATGTTTGTATGGGCGTCCATCATTGCTATATCATGAGCATGAGCGTTTGAATATGCATCGCGACACTGACTCGAACCATGAATCCTTTCCGCGTCGCCGCAGCAAATCTCGTGGATCAAAATCCAATTATTGGGATTGCTATTAAACTTTGAAGTTCGACTTTATCAACTCTGCAACAGCCGTCAACTCGACCAGCAGCTTTTTTGTTTTTTGTTTTTCCTGATGTGGATTCCAGGATTTTTTTGCATCAATTTATTTGTTTTTTGTTTGACAATTTTTCGCATTCATTTTATCACTGTAATTTCTTGATTCTCTGGGGCTTATTTCCTTGTCATTCTTGCATAATTGCATTCCCCGTGTTAAATTTACCTCATGTTTTAATTTTTCGTCTATGTCTTTAATTTTTTGCTCATGCATAATTTTGCCTTATAATCTCTATATCTTAAAATTTTTGCTCATTAGCGGTGTTACTATTAACATATCTTATTTCTTTAATGGACAAGGGTTTTTACACCCAATCTGCTAAAACTTTTTCAATTTAAAAATTTTTTTTTCCTTACCCGGGGACTGAAGGAAGGCAAAAGGCGCCAAAGTTTTTTGTTCAAAAAGTTACGACTTTGGGCGCAAGAACTTTGAGGAAAAAGAAAGGAAGAATTGCTCAAACAAGTTGATGAGCTGAAGCAAGAACTAGCTTTGTTGAGAGTGTTCCTGAGCGCGAACAGTGCCATTAGTTGGCATTACTGTTATTATTATCATTATTTTTATTTTTGTTTTCCCATTTGCTCAAGTTTGAGGCATTGCAGACGCCAGTAGCCCCCAAAAAATTCACTATGTTGTTTCAAATTTTTTTTTGAAACATGGGGGAGTGTAACTGCGAGAGTAACACAATGCAAACTCATTCCATTAGTTTGCACAGGCAGGACAACAACAGCTTGGCACTGTATTGGTTTCCATAGCCATTTGCGAGTTGACATCTGCGGATGGTGAGCTCGTGGTTATGCCTTCAGTTCTCATATAAATCCCTTAATTTTTATTACAAAATCTTTTAGATACTTGTCCAGTAAAACAGAATTAAGTATATGATAATAGTAATTGTTTTACTTGTAACCGCTAATTGTATTCTAGAAAGAGTCAATTTGAGAGTAATCTTGTTTAATGTTGGTTTCACTTAAACTTCCGTTTTACTGTATTGATCCCATGACGGGATGTTAGTTATAGTTGACTTGAGGCAAAGTCGTTGTTTGGCTTATTTTATCATTAGTAATTTTCATTTTTGTTTCCCAGCATCCGAGGTGTGTATATATCCAAATAAAATATAAAACCCACCCAGGGGTCAACTATACCAAGGGTGAAGTAGGCCGTCTATCCATTCATTGAGGATTTCTTTAGTTTTAATGGAGAGGAAAGGTGATTAATTTTTGATTATGTATTTTACTCAAAATTCAATATTCTTTTATCAACCCAAAAATTAGCTAAAAATCTTATTTAACTATTTATGACGATTGATCAGCTGAGAGCTTGTTGAGTGTTGTTTCAAATTTCAAAGTGCTATGTACATTAGGAACCAAAACATTTTGAATCAAGTGTAAACTTTGAAAACAAGTTAATTTATCAAATTGAGCAGGGTTGAGATAGGTCAACTGACCCTTGCGGCAATTCCTGGGTTTAGGTAGGTACTCTAGGATCTAGGGCGTAGCTGCTAAGACTCCCAACAAAAGTGCAGTCAGCAATATTAGGATTGAGGAAGTCGAAGCTGTATGTCTACAAGGGTCCAGAAGATCGAGGTTGTTAGTGACTACGCAATCGGGACCAGCGCTAAGAGCAGCTAGGTACTTACATAAGTAAATCCAAAGGCAAATGTCAGTGCTGTCCGTATTTGTGCTGTTTCAGCAGGTATCAACAATAACAAAATCAAAATCATTGAACTGGAGAATAAAAACATCGATTGATCCAATCTTTTATGGTGTCATGCATAGTTGCACAGCATGGCTGATCTAGAAGGGAAGGAGTCAGTTGGTCTGGGAGGGTCAAGCTTTTTTGGGTCAAAATGACTTCAAAAACTGATATAAGCGTTAATGCTAAAACTATAGTCCGTTTCATTTAACTTTTGAGGTTTTTGAAAAAAAGTTAAGGTTTTTACAAGAGTGTTTAAACTAAACCCATAATTTTTGCATTCCACAGTATGTTCAGTCACAGGGAGACGTTTGCCATTGCATAACTCACATTAAAATTTTAAACTACTTTTGCCGCCCGGTTTATGTGGCTTAAATTTGAGGAAAAACCTCAAAGTTAAATGAAACAGACTATATGTTACAGTGATAACTTTCCAGTCAATTTGTAGCACTTGATAAAAATTTTTTTATTTTCATTTGTTTTTGGTCATCATTTTGCCTCAATTTCTCCACAAAGTTTTCCATTTTCTATTCCGACCCCCTCCATGCACAAGTCTGATGCCGGGGCTTCTACACAGTTCTTGAAACAGACCAGACCAGTAGGTACCTGTCTTTGAAGAAGAAAGGTCATGGTCCACTTCTCGAGACCTTGTGCATGGCAATCAATTTCCAACTACTCAAGCTAACAGCGACAAAAGTGATTTAGGCAGTCCTCTAATTCGTATGCAAAATATTGTGCTTATTGCTTCAGGTAAAAGCCTTATTGTAATTTGTTAACACTGACTCAAAATGCAATACTTGGACAAGGTTTTAAACTATACTTATCTGACAATAAGAAATAATATACCTTAGATACTTGCACTGGTAGATTAAAAATGTTACTGATGTACATAGGCACAAATGAAATCAGAAAATTGTGACCTGACAAACAGGTGTCCTGTCTGTCCTAAATTTACACACGAGGTAAACCTATGACAGAGAGCAATTGACGTGGTTGAGCATTCTAGTTTACACACTTATTGTAGCCTATTATTTTACAGACTAACTTTGTAAACACAATAAATATATGCATGCAAATTACACGCATGCATATCATATAGTCTGCTTCATATAAGCTTGCACTTTTCATGTCTTCAGCTGCTGTGAAAGAATTATTTCTATAAATGCATCTGACTGCAGTACCGTAATCTGTCCATTATGTTGGCAATTACTCATGTGTATGGTATCTAATAAATCCATATCTGTATGCCCACTTTGTTGCTCACTTTGTAATTATTCACTCCATAAATATTTTTAGTACCGTCGGAAAATCTGCCAGTTTAGGACTCTCTCTGACAATCCATTAGAACCCCACAATTTAATTTTTAAGAATTTTTTCCACAATCCAGCCCCGAGACTATGTACATAAGCTCCAAAGTTTGGTTGCTGCTCATTTTATGCCTGAATTACGTTCTATGTAGTGTCACAACAAAAAATCACTAATCCACATAGCCAATCCCTGGACAAGACTTCAATGATGAAAGATTTCCCAGCAACAGGAGCATGTGCAATTTTCGGTTTTTTTTAATGTAGTACACCACAGACCATTTTCAAATTATTTTGGCAAAATAGTCGTTAGAGGCATACATAGGCAGCACCAAAAGTCTGGGAACGGGGGTGCAAGATTTTCAATAGGTCAAAACTGGCCTTAAAATGAAGGTATGGCAAAAAAAACACTATTTTTTCAACGTTTCTCATCAAGAAATTGCAAAAAAAAAACCAAAAAATTTTACAAATTGAGTTCTAAAGGGTATTTCAGTACATACGTGGGCAGCAAGAAAATTCTGGGGGGGGGGTGCAAGATTTTTTTGAAGGTCGAAAAATGGCCTTAAAAATGGTGGTATGGCGATAAAAACACCATTTTTCGACGTTTCTCATCAAGCACTATCCATTGGCATCAAAAAATTGCGGAAAAAACGAAAAAAATTTTCAAAAATTGAATTCTGGGGGGGGGTATTTTGATTTCTGGGGGTATTTTGGTTTCTGGGGGGGTGCATACCCCCCAAACCCCCCCCACGCCCAGGTGTGTTTCAGTACCCTGATAGGTCTTACTTGGAAAATCCCGGTCCCAGCACTTATGATATTTGCAATCCCCTGGCTTAAAAAAAAATACAAAATTATTGCAGAAAACTCAAATATTGGCTTCAGTATCTACTTGAGTTTATAACAGCTGAAAATCGGCAAAACTGCAGTCTCATGGAAAACAGGTTATATATAGGTAGGTATCTTATAGACACCTTTGCAATTTTTGCAGCTACTGATGAGCGCCAAAAATTTCTTTCATCTACATATAAGATATTATAGTTTTCCACTTATTACTTAGCTAATTTGCTATTTCACAGAACTACATATGTTTAAAAGCTAAAAAAGTGCTTTGGAAATTTGATGCATTTGTGTTGATCTGGGTTTTGCTTCCATCCTCTGCCCTTGACGCACAGGTACATAGGTACATAAAACAATGATGAAAATTAATACCTACCTACTACATCCCATCCACTCACACCCCAGGAGTACATAAGACGCATAAAATTGAATTTTGGCATGTTTTTTGCGATGTCTACCACGTTTGCTTCATCCTGATTGAATTCAGTTGGTACTTACACATGGTCTCATACCCCTGAATTTGGAGTCTAAGCCATTGATTTTTTGTAACAAAAGTTAACTTTTTGAAGCATTTTGATGTTTTTGTGTTAGTTTCCACCACTTGTAAAACAGCCAAGTGTTGGCCACAGATGTTTTAAGGTACACAGAAATTGCCACCAGAATACAGCCATTATTGCAGACTAATTCCAGTGATTTACAGCCGAAAAATACTAAAATAAATGAAGGCAGACAATAACTTATAGGATATTTTAAAACAATTATTTATGTGTCACACAACTGCTGAATTTGAGCTGTTAGATATGTAGATAGGTAATAATAGCGCACTGATGCATCAGAACAGTAAATTCTACTGAAATGAAAGGCATAAACACAAATCTTAAACATCACGACTGAGCAAGCAAAATCTACCAGAATACAGCAATGATTCAATGAAAATGCTCTTGAAGTCTGTTAGGATGAAAATTAAAAACAAAGAAGGTTGTCTTCACTACTGGAAAATAAAGATTTCTTATGTTTTCAGTTTAAATTTGGAACTATAATATTTATTGTCTCTAAGGTTGGACTTCCACGAGACTGGCTATGAATCTTTGTATAATGAATTACTAATGTTGATCTAACATGGATAGAATAAAAAATTATGGTCATTGTACTTTTTAGTAGTACAAGGAAAATGTGGGTTTGATCTGATCGTACGTACCTACCAGACCTGGTTCTGGGTAGGGGGTTTGTGGTATGCACCATATGTGGGCAGCAAGAAATTTCTGGGGGGGGGTGCAAGATTTTTTTGAAGGTCAAAAAATGGCCTTAAAAACGATGGTATGGTGATAAAAACACCATTTTTCGACGTTTCTCATCAAGCACTATCCATTGGCATCAAAAAATTGCAAAAAAGCGAAAAAAATTTTTCAAAAATTGAATTCTGGGGGGGGGTATTTTGATTTCTGGGGGGTGGGTATTTTGCTTCTGGGGGGGTGCATACCCCCAAACCCCCCCCCCCCACGCCCAGGTGTGGTATGCACCCTCCAAGAAATAAGACACCCCCCAGAATTCAAATTTTGAAATTTTGTTTGTGTTGTTGGCAATTATTTTGATGCCAATAAATAGTCCTTGATGAGAAACATTGAAAAATGGTGTTTTCTTGCTAATACTGCATTTTCTAATGCCATTTTTTTATCTTTGAAAAATCTTGTACCCCCTACAGAATTTTGGTGCCACTACTGATGGTACCAACTCCCAAAACCATGAGAGCAAAAACATACATAAATAGTACGTACAAGCAACATTGCAATATTTTAATAGAACAAAGATTTACATATATACGTGCTATTTTGATTTAAATTCAGCATATCCA
The DNA here is from genome assembly GCA_036768485.1 of Mermis nigrescens. Taxonomy (NCBI): domain Eukaryota; kingdom Metazoa; phylum Nematoda; class Enoplea; order Mermithida; family Mermithidae; genus Mermis; species Mermis nigrescens. The sequence continues at coordinate 5,137,583 of JAVLUZ010000223.1, forward strand.
AAAAATGATGTATTAGTGAACCATTGGAAAAATCATGATGCATTAGATCACAATGAATGGTCAACAAACAAGGTGATGACTGTCAAAACCTAAAAGATTGACATAGGAATACATGTATTTTAAGTTATTTTAAGTCAAAAATGGAACATCACTTATTGCAGCATGTTCTATTCTTTGCCAATGATAGAATTTGTAAGTTGGTGCAAAAATGAAGAAAATTTAGTTGGAGAATGTTAAGATCAGACATGCACGTGGGGTAAGGGGATTGGGGGTATAGACTCAGAGAAATGAGCAATGGAAAATTTTGTAGAGAAAATGGGCAAAATAAAGGGTAGAAGTGGATGCAAGCAGAAAATTTTCTTCAAAGCTACTTGAAATTGAGTAAAATCTAAGTAATAATATAGTGCTGACGCCATTTTAGCTTATACCAGTTTTTCAGGTCATTTTGGCCTAAAGAAGCTCAATTTTGATCCCACCTTCCTCAGAGTGGCTGACCCCCTTCCAGATTGGCCGTGCTGTGCACCTATGGTTATGTATGACCCATCTAGCAAACTTCTGCACACATCAATAAAGCGAGGACATAATAATAAGGCATTGCTTTATTACCAAGTGCCAGTTTGATTGGCATATTATTTGTATAATGTACTATACTACTTTTATAAATGACAATTTGTACTTCTTGTTTTACCAGATACAAACATTATGTGATTTTGTTTAGTTAATTGAACATTTCATCATTGTATTTAAAGTTTAAGTATTATTTCTCTCATTTGACTAAAAACAGGTATGCGCGTAGAAAATTGCAAGAAAATTGAAATCTAAAGTGAAATAGAAGGAAAAAAGAATCTTCAAAGCAGAATTAATGATATGATCTATGCTATCAGTACATCGACTGCCTCATGAAAGGTACCTTAAGTGCAAAGACTGCATATTGTTCTTTAAGCAAGCACCACCGTTCTATCGCATTTCTACAATTCGGAACTATGTGTCAAAGAGCAGACATTTTCATCTACAGAACAAGCATATCAAAGTCTGAATGCAAGATTTTTTGGCGCCACACAAAATATATAAATGTGAGTGAAGCAAAGAGCCATTAAGAAGTATATATTGGTGATTTTTAAATACAAAACAATTCAGATATTCAAATTTATGCAAATTTCAATATTAGTGTGGCTTTTGCAGTCGTAACATACTTCACCTCATTGTTCAGATGAGGAATTAGCTGTAGTTTATTTGCACACAAAAATCACATTATAAATTTTTAATGATTGAAGAGTGCATTTGAGCGTAATCCTAAGATAAGCTGAGGTAAAAGTTTCAGGAGAGAAAAATCAGAATTCAGGGGACAGATAATGTTTTTTTGTAGAAAACCGAATTCATCATTGAGTAAATGAAGGTATAACATTGAAATCATCATTTTTCAATGTTACTGGCAAACCTACGTTGTCTAAAAACAAAACAATAAATAGCTTCAAGTCAGGAAATTAAGAAGACAAAGGAAGAAATTTTGAAGGCTACATTCAAAATTTTTTTCTGAATTCAAAGAGTCTGTACAGCTACTGTATTGAACTTAAAACGGCTAGTCTGTTCCATTGCAAATGTGCTCATTTCAGTCAAATTTGTATTATTGTATCATTTTTTTGCTACATAAAATACATAACTGCTTCAATTATGCTCAAACTTAACATCTGGCACATCAACCCAAACTTCAACAACAACCTAAAATCAAAAATAATTTGCTGCAGTAATAAGCTGTAAAGCAAAAATGAGCGGTTCGAATGGAACATACTATGCATAGCAATTTCACTGAATGCAAAGAACTGCATGCACACAGTACCAAACACAACTAATGACCACAACCCGCAACTCTTCCACTGGTTGTTCTGGTTGCCAACCGGATGGGCACCCAGTTGTTTTTTTCCATGTAAGTGTTGGCAAAGTTAGTAAAATACTGATAGAGTTAGGGTTAGGGTTCACCCTATTCTGAATAAGCTAATAGGGTAGAGTGAACTCTAACCCTATTCCTTAAAAGGGTTTGACTCGTTTTAAAAGGTTTATTTATATGATGGACAAAGCACGCTTTTGGCACTCAAAACATTTGATTCAAAATAGACTGGACTTTTAAATTGTGCATCTTTAAGTAGCTGCTTTAAAGACAAAGCCCCTTTCCAAATCAGCAAACCTGATTTTGAAGCAATTGCAACAACAAAAGATCAAACAATGCTTGCCTGGCTGCTTTTAGGCAGTAACAAGTGCTTATATATATATATATATATATATATATATATATATATATATATATATATATATATATATATATATATATATATATATATATATATATATATATATATATATATATATATATATATATATATATATATATATATATATATATATATATATATATATATATATATATATATATATATATATATATATAAGGTGAGAATCTAAAGCATGCATATTGAAAAGCTTGATGGAAAAATGAGTGATTACGGAAAGGAAAGTAAAAAGCACCAAGCAAGAAGAGGCGTTAAGACAACCAGCCAGGTCACACATTGGCTCAATCAATGAGACAACGAGGGTTGCCAAGTGCTCTTGTCAAAAAACCCCATTTTTGGTCACAAAAACCTCAAAATGGCTAAAAATGGCTTTAAAACCCCCTACACAACGGTGACACATAGGCGCAAAAATACACAACGCTTCAAGGTGCCCCCAATGCCCTAAAAAAACTCCTAAATTTGGGAAAAACTCCTAACTCGGCAACACTGGAGATGACGACGACGGGAATTATTTACTTGAAAAAAACAGTAATAAAAATTGTAAGTTATAACTGCACAAATGAATAACTTACTCACCCCTTTTAACCCTTTCTCTGGTTGGAAATTCAAAGAGTTAGGGTTAACCCCAATGGTCACTAACTCACCCAAAATAGGGTTAATTCTATTGAAAAAGTGATGGGTTAACCCTATTTTGGGTTGAGTCAGAGTTAACTCTGCCAACACTACATGTAACACAACTTTCACACCTGGTCGGCGGATGATCAAAAGAATAATTTTGTTGAGCGATGTGCATTAACCCAACCAGTTGCCTGGCAACTGGGTGTGAACAGATGTTCAGCCAGTTGCCGCCCAGACCTAAAAATGGTTGGCAAATGGATGTGTTCCAACCAATTGTGTATCATTAGTTGTGTTCTTGACTGTAGCTATTTTCAGTTTCCCAAAAGGCTGCATAGTTTTCTCTGAGTTAAAAACGCTGTACAGCAGTTCACAGAGAGCTTTAGCAAAGTATTTTTGGCCAAATTGGCTATATATGTAGCTAAGAGTAATTAAATTTAATAGCTAATAGCCCCTTCACCCCATGCCCATAAGTAATATAACATTTAATGTGTGAATCCAAACTTAAAGTAAAAGTTTAAAGTACAATAAAATACAAATAATACAAACTTAAAGTACAATCTCATCTCAATAGCCCATAAATATGACCATTGCATAACCAGCCTAAGGGCGTAGGCTCACACATGGGTGTGGAGGGGGTTGGGGGGTATGCATCCCCCATAAGTTGAAATACCCCCCAGAAATCAAAATACCCCCCCCTCAGAATTCGAGTTTTGAAAATTTTTTGCTTTTTAGCAACTTTTTGATGCCATTGGATACTGCTTGATGCAAAGGTCGAAAAATAATGTGATTTGTTTTTTCTTAGAGCCACTTTTAGGATCATTTTTTTGATCTTTGAAAATTTTTTAACCCATTTACCCAGAATTTTGGTGCTGCCCACCTATGGTAGGCCTGCCCCCCAAATAAAAAAGCTTTATTCTTCCCAAAGGTCCCCTCAAGGAAAATTCAAAATTATCAAAGTCAATAGAGAAAACAGCAAAAATAGCACACAGTTGAATTACTAAACTCTAAATTTTTTGGATTTTTCACCCTAAAATATATTACTTAGCTTATTAGCCCAGACTTCACTTAAGAATAATAAACATGTCAAAATTTTTTGGCACTCCGTGCTTTCCTTTATCATTTCCTGCATAAGTTTTCTTAAGAAAACCACAAAATTGAATGCAAAGACAATACTTTCAAAATCTTTTGTCATTGAAGCTCGGACTTGATATTGAGAAATTAGTAAAACGGGTAGATTACATGATAGATTTTTTATATCTAAGTTTACGGTCAAAAAAAAATTTGTCAATTTTTTAAATATTTCTTCACCTTTGTATAGATCTCATTGAGAAAAATTGCGTATCTATAGGGTGATTAAAAATGCATGGCATATTGATCCCTATAACTTTTCTGACACTTGACCAAATAATGTGGTTTGTTTTCTTAGAGCCTATTACAAATGCAAGAAGCGCTTTAGTTTGAATTATAGTCATTAAGTTGCTACTGTTTTACACTAAATTAAGCAAAAGTAGTTTTTTCTGCCCATTTTGTAGATTTTTTGCTTAAATAAGCTATCCTTGCAAGAATGTGACTCCTAACAAAAATTATTCAAGGTGGTTTCAATTACATGAAGCCAAAATTATTTGTCTACTGCTCTTACTATTTTTATTCTGAGAGCTGTTGTCTATGCAAAATGACTGCACCTTTATCATGGGTTGTTGCTTTCTATACACCAACATTTTTAATTTGATTGCAGTTGCCAAATGTGCAAGGTTTGATTATCCATAAATGATTTTGCAGGAACTTTAAATACAGTATAGGTAAATACAAGTAAATGGGCTTTAAAATAAATAAAGTTACATTTAACTGTTTCTGAAAACATCCCATAGACCAAAATACCCCATAATACAATTTTTAATTTTTTTGTTTTTTAACACAATTTTTTGATGCCAATGGATAGTGCTTGATGAGAAATGTTGAAAAATGGTGTTTCTTGCCATACCATAAGTTTTAAGGATATTTTTTGACCTTTGAAGAATTGTGCAGATCTAGTATAGAATTTACCACTCCAACATTTTTTAGCCGATCCATATAAGCTACAGTAACCAAACTTTACTAATGAGATAGCTATAAGCCTATTGTACTAATCTGGCCGAATTGCTTAACTTACGGTGTAAATGTACTGCTTTGAAAAAGAAAAAAAATTAAAAAAAACTCACTTTACTTTACTTTGAACTTACTTTAAACTTACTTCTTTTAAACTTACTTTTTTAATGTAGGATGTTAATTAAGTTACAAAAAACTGCTTTGTTTGAAACCCACCAAATTGTTTACAATTTTTAGATGCCTTAAGTACATTGTAAACTGTGAGTGTAAAGCAGGAAATTAACACCATAAGTTAATCAATTTTGCCAGATTAGTATGATAGGCTTATAGCTATCTCCTTGTAAAGTTTAGTTACTGTAGCTTATAGGATTGGCTAAAAAATGCTATGGGGTCAATTGTATACTAGATCCAATCTTGCTACCCCCTCCCCAGAATTTTGGTGCTGCCCACCTATGGCTTATCCCCTCCCCATAACTTTTGACCATGTGCATGTATTTATGTAATGCAAAAACTTATCCGGAAATCTTGCAGATTGAACAAAACAAAGATGTTTGACAATTTTTGGCTAAAAATGTCAACTGGCCTATTTATGAATCTGCCTGCAATGATTTCTGGGGCATAGGTTAACATTATTTCTGTTTTATGTATTTCAGCTAAACAAATAATGAAAAATTTCAAGATAACATACATAACAAATTAACAATTTTGTCAGTGTTTGGATACCACTGTATTGTAAGCCCAGGCCAGTATTCAGGGTCCGGCCAAGGAGGTGGGATGGACATGGGCATAGGGGGTGAGAGGGTGTATTATTCCTACTACCTAAGATTTGGAGAATCAGGTACTGATTATCCTAATTTGAGAAAACAAAAGGTGCAACAAGACAATTTTTGAGATTACTGTAAAAAGGCCAAAACTTTCACAAAAATGATGAAAACACTAAAATTTTCCAGTGCTCATTGCCATATTGATAAATTTATGCATTTGTCATAAGTAGAAGCCTAAAACTGAATAAACTTTGCTATTGAAGGTCAGGAAACCCAGTTTCTCTCACATAACATGTTACCATTCCATATAATAGTTACCTAAAATTTACACGTGCAGAATGTACATTGAATTTTAGGGACTTGTCTTTTTATATATGCAAAGAGAGCTTGCACAGAAAACAATGCCTACAATTTACTATATGACCTTACCCGGATCCCCCTCCCTCTGGCCACTTCTACCTTGTTCAACCATGGATGCACTGCATACTTTCTAGAGCTTTAGGATAGGGTAAAACGAATTTCCTGTATTGATGGTCAAATGACTACTTGTCTTACTATTTATTGTCAATTTTTTGTACTTAATTTGTGGTACTTCATTTTTCATGAATATTTATCCTTAAAACAACAACAAGGGCAACATGGTAGAAAAAGTGTCTAAAAGAATGGATTGGATAGTCTATTGCTCTAACAATAAAATTATGTACTTGAAATTACAGTGTTGATGCTTATCCGTCATTCAAGCAATCAGCTATGGTCCTAAATGGCCTAAGGGGTATACACAGAGCTACTTGGGAAGGTATCCCTACACCCCAGTGTACATGTGCAATACGGTCCTGCCCACGTGTAATGCATAGTATTTTGTGCATCAAAGATCACATAAGTGAAAGTCTGACAATCCCGCATGTGAACAATTTTTAAATTTATATATAGGTATCTAAATACAGAGATAAAGCATAACAATGCATACTTAGGCATATCAACAAACAAGGGGCACACATGGGAGTGGGAAGTTTGTGATGCCCAGATGTTGACCCCCTAGATTACCGTAGACCCCATTAATTCTGTTTTTATTACATTTTTGGTAATTTTCCCCATCTTGCAACCCAGACTTACCTTGCTGTCCATGTATAATCAACAGGGAGTATTACTCTATCCTAAGCTATAAAAAACCAATTGGTATCTTGCCATTTTGGCCAAAAAATTGCTATATAAAAATTTTTTGGGCTCAGAAAAATCAGCTATACACTTTTTTGGACTAAGGAACATACCATGCAAGTTCAGAAATTTTATATACGAAGTTGTTTTTCTAAATTTAAAGAGTTTTTAGCTATTTTTATGTCAAAGTCGCTTAAAAAATACACTATTTTTGGCTCAAACTACTTTACATTATGTAATGTTGCCCACCCTTCAGCAGATTTAAACCCTCTCTCATCCCCTAAGTACATGTATAATTTCACCCTCAATGAAAGTTTGACCTTGTAAACCTATGATGACAAAATGTGAATAATTAATCTCAGGTAAACATGGCAATGGCTGAAAAAATATTGCCCGAGAAATCTGGATGCAAATATGGCTTAATCAAATATCTAAGTTTCATTTGCATTGGCAACTCAATTGTCAATGGTATAAGTGTAGCTGGACTTGAAGTCGTGTCTGCATCTGGCACAAAAATTGACTTTGTTGCCAACATTGCGAAGTCCATTAAACACCTGCAAGAATAGGAACAGTTCTTCATGTTGGAATTAATGATATGATAACAAAGGCAAAGACTTTAGGAAAAAACCTAAACATAATAAAGAGATATCTAATATTTATAGAATTTTATTGAATACTTAGACTTTATATTTTTTATTAAGATTGTTTGCAAATTATTCAGAGGGCTGCAAATATCATAGCAAAAGGAGCCAACCAAATTGTGCTAATAACCGCCCTTCTGCTCTAGGCCTGATTGCACCTGTAAAATGAATAAGTAAAGACATCTTAACACCAAGTCAATAATAATTATACACGTAGAAGAGGGATATCCCCAAACCCACAAAATCAGAAATCTTGTGACCCCCTTACCTAATCCCCCAAATCTTGCCATTTCTTAGCCAGAATTTTAAGCCATACTCAAGGCTTTATTTTGAGGTATAAGCTATCCTGAATTTCACTTATCTTGTTTCTAAACTTTATATTGAACTTTTATTTGAGCAATTCAAGTACATGCAGCCTCTTTATATCCAAAAACACTTAAGTATAAGAAAATAACAGAAGTAATTTCTTGATTATATTTTGTATATATCTGAAATTAGAATTAATTCTGCTCACCAGACATGCAAAGCATGCAAATTCTGAAAGGACTGGGTGAAATCCTAAAGTCAATTTTCTGTGAAAGTTGTAAATAGTGTGCTTTTTCAGGCGTTTTTAACTCCATTTTTTGGCTCAAAAATCTCAATGTTTAGGCATTTTGCACCATTATGCACATCTTTTGACTATCTTCTGTTCTATTTCATTGAATTTTAGAATTTTTTTTAGATTCCGTGATTTTATTATCCCTTTAATTATTATTTTTGAATTTGAACTTTTAGATTCTAAATTTTACCTTTTAATCCTATGAGACCGATGGCTACTCACAAAAATCTATGAAAAATCAATTCAGGCTACCCACTTTAATTGTTTGATAAAAACAAACCATGTATGTCCATGGTGTGATCATTAAACTCTCTCTCTCCCAGATCCATTGGAAAGGTGACCACTCTGCTACTTAAACCAAAGGCAAGCGGTTGCCTGAATGGACGGATTTCTCATAGTCAAAGCTTACCATGCATTCACAAAATGTGGCCAACCTGCAGGGCCGTGTCAAGGATTTTTGCGGCCCGGTGCAAAGTAGATTTTTGCATGCCCTATTTTTAAATTATTAGGTATATACATCTATACAGTCCTAAACGTCTATGCAGTCATTTTCACGTGAAATAAGTCTTAAATGGAAAATTCTATTGGTGTTGCACATCTCATATTGCAGAAAAAGTTTTTTTCTTGCATCACGAATCAGGATACATGAAGAAGAGCATAGGCGAGGCAACAAAATTTTCATGTGTATTACGTCCAACTGAATTCACACATTACTGAACGATACTGTGGCTACGTATACAAGTATACAAAAAAATTTTAAAAACGAACAAATAACATATATCACAACAATATTTTTTGAGCTTTTTGGGCTGCAAATTCAGATATAACTTCTGAAAAGTCAATATTGGAAGACAAATCGTTTTCAATTGAAATAATGGCCAATGAATTTAGACGATCATCTGACATTGTTGACCTCAAATACGTCTTGATTAGTTTCAATTTAGAAAAAGATCTTTCGGCAGTGGCAACAGTTACCGGAATAGTCAACATGATTCTCAAAGCAATGGACAAATTAGGTACCACTTCCAGTAACCTATTTTTAAGAATATACTCCAAAACGTCCAATGACGATAAGTTTCCTATGGATGCCGTTTTGGAAAGCATCGTAATTTCAGTAAAGAGTTCTAAGCCATTAATGTCGCTCAAAAAGTTAGCTAATTTCAAGCATGATGCTTTCAAGGTGTCGTCATTTTCAAATTCTAACGAATTAAATAAAAAGCCGAATATTTCTTTGAAATTATTCATTTGATCAAAACGTTCCTGAATAGACATTAATGCTTGATCAAGAAGCACATTGAAAAATTTACGCAAAAATTGTGTTCTGGATCAGAAATTTGCTCATCCTCAGCTTCATAATCGAATTGTTTTTTAACTTTTTTGCAACGTTTAGATACTGATTCCGGAAATTTTATTAAATTTTCGTCAATTTCCAATTCCATAGCTAATTTTCTAGCCGCATCTTTGGCCAATGAAAACCCATCTTTTCTTGTAATCTTTTAAAAATGCTATCGTATTTTCAATTTGTTCCAATGCAATATTAATTACCATTGATTTGTTTTGCATCATTTTGCTGACGAAATTGAACTGCGTCAACATTTCGAACCACACACAAAGTGATACTAAAAATTTATAATCCTTCAGTTCTTTAGCCAAAGAAGATGCCTCACTTCTACATGTTGGTTCATTGGAGGTTTTGGCAACTTCAATTAACGCATCATAAATGTCGCCAATTTGGAAACAAATAGCACGGACGCTATCGATTCTGCATTCCCAACGCGTTTCGCTTAGGGCCTAACATTTAATTGAGTAACGTGTTTTTTGAAAATTGCTCATCAATGGGTAGAAGCCGAAAATAAAACATAGATTTGCTGTAAAATTCCAAAGAAAGAAATTGCGACTGATGATGAATGTGCCATGTCACCCAGAACTAAATTCCAGCTATGGCAGCCACAAGGAACAAATAAAGCTTTTGGGTTCACTTCTAAAATTCTAGCTTGAACGCCTTTGTTTTGACCACGCATATTAGCTCCATTATCGTAATCCTGACCACGACAGTCACCAATAGAAAGTCCAAGACCTGACAACTTTTCGAGCAAAGAGTCACAAAGACCAGCACCTGTGCTGTCATCAATGGGAATAAAGCCGATAAATCTTTCGTTTATGATAACACTTCCATCCGAATTCAGGTCAACGTAATGCAAGATCATGGTCATTTGCTCTTGGTGGCTAATATCAGGTGTACAGTCCAAAATAACAGAATAATATTTAGCTTTTTTTAGACTATTGCAAATAGATTTTATAATATTTTGTCCGATTAAATCAATAAATTGATTCTGTATTCTATTTCCCAAATACGTGTTGTGAATTTCTGAATCAGTAATCCTTCGAACGTGTTCTGATAAGACTGGGTCAAAATTGGAGATCAGTTCAACTAATCCAAGAAAATTTCCATTATGAGAACTGAATAGCTTATCAACTGAACCACAAAATGCCAAATTTCTTTGAGCCAAGAAACGCACAATGCAAAGAAGTCGCTCTAAAACTTTATGCCAATGCTTCTTTTCGAATTCAATCAATTTGTCATGAGCAGCATCGATCGTTTGACTACGTTGAAGCCGATTTTCTAAATCAATCCAAGAACTATGACAACTTTTGTGTGCTGCGGAAGATTCATGCTCAGAAAGTTTGCCGATTATCTTTTGCCAGTTGTCATATCCTTTAGAATTACTAAGCCTAGTTTCTTCGCCAACGTGAAATAATTTGCAACAAAAGCAGAAAATCAAATATTGTCGATTTGGAATAAACAACTAACGGCAATCGATAACTTCCCCATTTGACATTTTACGCTCATAATATTTTGTTGAAAAATGTCGTTTTTGCTCATCTAATGGAAATTCGAAATCCATGACATGAAATGGACCCTTTTCAACAATAAAATTTTTTGTTTGAGTATTTAAAATTTGCGGCCATTTGGCAATATCAGTCAAATTGGGAACGACCTCAGAATCAGAGCGGCTGATGATGACATTATTAGTTATGTTCACTAAATTGTCAGCTATAACAACGTTACTCAAATTCTGTTGTGACGAAGTGGAGCCCAGAGTCTCTGGAGTTTCCACTGTCTGACTATCAATACTATCCAAAATTGACACGTCCTGAGAACTTAAATTCGGCTCTTTCTCAGTGTTTGAAGAAAGTCGAAAATGCTTAAGCAGAGCACCTTGCATCGATTGAGATGTCTTTTCTTCCTGAGCTTTACGCTTTCGTTTAGCTGCTCCTGACTCGTTTCTGGTTCCTACGCCAATTTTTGGCATTTTTCAAAAAATATATACAAATGCTGGTGGCTGCTTAATGAGAAATGAATCATGTATGAATTAATAACGTAAATGTGGGAATAACGCATTATGCAGCTACTATGTGACAGTCTCATTATTTGCACTCATGCGGTAATTAGCAAAAATAAATGAGTGTTAATGCAACAAAAAGTTCTTTAGATTTTGAGAAGTTGAAAAAGTTTTAGAAAGTAGAATAGGAAAATAGAAGCAACATAATTTTAAAACTTGAAATAGTCAAAATACTGTAATGATAACTGCGTTTATGTAATGAAAAATGAACAACGTTTAGCAATCATTCAACTCATTAAGAATTTACCATGTTTCAGAATTCAGATGCCAAAATTGCTTGATTTTAAAAGCAAAAGAATAAGACTATGTATGTTGCGAAGAATCAATATGTATGTTATTCAAAAGATAACAACATGAACTTTCATAAGCTGGAGCTCGATTTGATATCGCTTAAGGGACAAAAGTTACAAGCGCTTGTACATTAGAGATACGTTTTGAAGATAAACGTGTGAACTTCCATCATATAAAACACAATTTAAAATCAATTCATAGCAAAAAAGTTATGCGTGAAAAACTTTTCAAAATCACAAGTAAGGCAAAATGGAAGGCCGCAAAGATTAGTAAAAAACAGCAGTAATCTACATACAATACAACGTGAAGCTGGCGAGTGTGATAACATTATAGGAAACAGTTAAATACGTGCTGAGATACATACAGACAAATGTAAAACTATCGATACAGACTTTACACAGTGAAACACAAAGGCGTGCTCCTGCTTTGTCGAGCATACACGTACAGTACAGTATGACACGTATGTAAGCTAGTTCAGCTCAAGTTTTTGTGGCCCCTAGTGAATGATGAAACATCAAATTTTCTGTTACACAGAAGTGTACATTATTATTTTTATTTGTGTTCGCATTGTCTAGCATACATATAGTGTACAATATATGTATACAAACTTAGGTCAGTTAACTTTTTGTGGCCCAGTGTGGCTGTACCCTTTGCACCCCCAAGGCACGGCTCTGCCAACCTGATGGGGGCATGTTCTCTGATGACGGCATCCATCAGTCCAATCTGGGTAGAATGGATTTTATCAAATGGTTCTTGTCACACGCAATGCATATGGTGCAAAACAATGAATTATCTGATTACACTGCTTGAAGGTTTTCTGCATTATCATCAAGCACGTTTATTTCCATTGTTTTATTTTTGCTTTGTTGCTTCTTGCAAAGATTAATAGTGGAGTTCCGACTTAACTTTCTCTGGTACATGATTGGGATACGTCTAACACACATGCTATATGCTCTCTGAAGTCCCACTAAGTTTAAGCATATGCATACCTTTTTCAGTGGGCACAAAATTGCCAGCTCTGCAAATGGAATGAGACTTGATTAAATTGTGCCCACAAAAATTTTTTTGGTTCTTTTCAAATCACTTTTCCGATCATAAAAGGAGGTTCTTTAAACATTAAGAAGATCTAAATCAATTAATTCATAGAGCTTAGTACTAAAATTTTGGATTTCAAAGCATTGGAAAGGTACTCAAAAATAAGTTTTCATCAAATTTTGATTGTACTTAATTCATTATCAGGGTTGGTCTACATTTATGTCACAAAAGCCTTGAGTTGAGCTGTGATGAAAATTGTGTAGAAACATGATTAGAGAGAAAGGCAATGCATTTAGAGTGAGTGTAATCTTTACTTTTTGATTAATAAATATTTCTTCTTCTGACATTTTCTATCCATTCAATGACTTTTTATTGGCTGATATTTGAGGGAACAAAACTAAACATTCTCACCTTTCCACAACATAGACACAAAAACATAAAACAGCTGTATGAGCTCAATCAATGTGTTCCTACTTTAGCATTTTCAGGATTATACTGCACACTGAAGAAAAAGCTGAGATGGAAAAAATGCAGATATACAATAAACAACATATAAACTCAATCGATGCACCCCTACTTTAGTATTTTCAGGATTATGCTGCACATTGAGGAAAACCCAATATGGAAAAAGCGGATATACAATATAATACATAAGCTTGCTGAAAAAAATGTGGATACATATACATTAATTCAAGAAATCCCCAACTTTATATAATTTAAATTTATTTTATGTCAATGCTTCTATTCATTGTATACGCTTAAATTAAATGAGAGAGGATATACAGAACAATATGAAGTTTACAACTCCAGAGTTCAGATCTCAATTTCTGGTCTAAATTGTCAAAAAAGATTATCTGATTTTCCCTACATAAATGAACAAACAAAATGATCCATTTTGTGATAGACAGCATCAATGAAAGTATACCTTTCATTGAAAAATGTTACAGCATTAGGAATATTTTTGGAGCAACATTCAAAATCACTTGGATCAATAAATAAAAAAGGAGGTAAGGGAGAACAAAGATAATGGGGGTCGAATTTGGTTGCCCTGTACAACCCCTAGTTAGATCAATTACTTCTGAATCAGGTGGCAAACAAACAGAACAACTCAATGCAACACAGCTTTGTGGCCCAGAGACAATCAAGTTCTCCATACATGAACGTTTGAGGGATATTTACATGTGTTACTAGAATATATTGAAGTAAATTCCGTTTCATGCAATAGATTAAAAAGACTGTAAAAAGACTGGAAAGGTCGCCATAGAAGCTCAAAATACTGCTTGTAATTGGAGTTTTTGATAATTCAGCCCAAAGAAGTCTACCTTTTGAGAACTCCCCATTTTGAAACATTTCTAAAAGATTGTCAAAAGTACTGAGCAAGGCTGAGTCTGAGTATATCAGCTTTTTGGCTAGCCTTCCCCTGTTTGCAAAATTTGGGCATGAAAAGGCATCAAACAGGAATCCACTGTACACATATTAGTAAGAACAATTTCTTTCCCATCTTTTAGAATGCTCCCAACCCATTTGGGCAGGAGGTATCATCATTTTTAGCAGAGAATCGGGTAAAAAGGTTAATTTTGACTTTTACAGTGCCTCTGAATTTCAGAATTGCACAGGCCACAAACCCGCGCAATTTGGAATCCATTCCAAGCAGGTTCAGTTTCCGGAGAATCAATACAATCAGGGTGGTACCAACCGTTGCACTAATCACACATCTATCATTAGCTCGTCATTCTCATATGGTTTAGAGCAAACGCAGTATAGCTTAACGTTCACAACAGTTTTGCTTATTTTACTTATATTTCTCGAAAATAGGAAGGTTGCTAAATGGCAAATTTTGAAAACAATGAAACAGATGCTGCTATAAAATGGCTCCAATTTATGAACCTCAAGATGATGGATCAATCCCATGGTACAGGTCAACAGCAAACAAATGACAGAAGATTTTGTTCATTAGGCGCAACTGATTATGGAGTACATGATATATAAAACAAACAGAATCGCAATTAATCTGTGTGAACAGATGCAGTCATTCATAGTATGCAGCATAAAAACTTTGATAATGGATCTTGAACTGTTTTCAGATGTAACAAGCTTATTTTACTAGCACAAAAGACATCAAATTCTAGTTTTCATTCAGTTTCGCAGCAGCAAAAGTATTCAAAAGAGGGATTATTTGTATAATCAACTGCGCTCCTCTGAGATACCTTTGACATGCTACGCATATCATTGTTACTAGATGTCAGGCAAGCAGCTTAGAAATCTTATCCATCAAATTTATGGGGAATCTCATGGTAAGATCTACAAGAAAACCAATTTCTCAGCATTCAATGATAATTTTTTTGCTTTACTTTTTCAAAAATTTGTACTGAGAGGCATTTGGTCTTTCACCTTACCTAATATTTTACGCTGTGACCAAAAGTAGACAACTCCATTAGATGCCCTAGTTGCTCAGATGCCTTACCTACTCACAGTTGGTATGCTTGTTGATAAAGTCTTTTCCTGAATTTTCCCTGAATCTTCATTCTTATTCAGGTCATCCCGAAATATTGGTTAAAACTGAACTTGCATTTCAAATTGCTCCTGACTCATCTTACTACATGTATCACTTATTCTTTTCAATATTTTTAGCAGAGAATTATACCTCTCATTCAGTCAATGAGGCTTTTGGCTTTCTAAATCTCAGTCTTAGTAATCTGGGGGATCATGCCTAGGCTACAATTTTTCAAACTCTCAGGCTCAGGAGAATAGTCAGCTATAGCATTATTTCTCAGAAAACAACTTGAAACTGCAGAAAAATCCAACGTTATATGATTTAAATGCCTTCTTGCTGCAAATATGTGCTTACACGGTAATTCAAACTGCGCCACAAAATAACAATTCACATTTACTAAATGACTCATAGATACATGAGCTGGTTTAGAAGCAAATAAATTTACATTTAATTTTTCCGCACCTAATGCACATGTGTACATGAATCAATTTAGTGCATGAAATTCCTTTATCAACTTATCTGCAGCAAATGATAAAAAAGTCTGCTTAATCAAAACAATATTACTGTCATCATTGATGGGAGCCAGTCATTTGCATTTGTCAGAAAAGACGCACCTACTTACATTAAGTACATGCAAGTAGCAAAATGTTAACATTCTGTTCACACAGAAAGACATACAAGAATATTTGGATATGATGTCATTAATATGCTTATTTTGGACTTCTATTCTATTTGTATCCTTAATACCATGCAAACATGAATGACTTCAAAAAATGTAAGCCCACATTTCTTTACAACTGCACCAATTAGCCCTGAAACACTGTTTTACTAGCTCAGGGACTGAATCATTATTGATTAAAACAGCAAAATTCTCTTCAAAAAAGGATTAGTCATGAGAGTAAAGCATTTGCTTCAAAATATCTTGCACTTAGCTTTTCACACTTTCAATGGATAGATTATTGTTTGCTAAATGGCTTATTTCATTAGGCAAAAACGTCATTTCATTAGCAATTTTACAGATATTACATTCTACATAAAGCTGACACAGTATAACATTAGTGCTAAAAAAGTCTGCTGAGCAGCCTTGACCAATTCAAAATCTTTATCCAGCAAAACAACTTTAGTACCTTTTATAGATGTACTATTAATTTCCAAAAATCTTAAAGCATTCTTCAACATGCAGTTCTGTCTCTAGACCTAGAAATGCCCAAACCCCTACTCAACTAATGCCTTTGTTGTCATGCAATGTAAAAAGATACAACATGTAATTAGTCTTTTAGGCAGTAAGTTCTGTCAACCTTAAATACATCTGGATATTTTTCAAACCATTTTTTCATTTCACTTGACTAATAGAAGATTATTTCTGATAAACTTAGTCTCTGTATCACTAAGTACCCGAATCACAGCATCAGGATCTACACACTTTTTTCTAGCTTTTCAACAACTAAAATTGCTTTTTAAAATTTTTATCCAATATGTCTCTATTTGAATGCACTGAATCCCAAACATCCTTAGTGGTAACACAGATCTTATACCATTTGCAAATCTGATCAACAATATTTTTGCATTACCTTTCACTTCAGCAGACTGCTTAGTGAATAAAACAGCATTGGCGGTCAACTGTTGTTGTTCAGGATAATGAGAGAAGAGATCTGTCAAGATTTAATGATTATTCCGGAATATAAGTGAATTGTACAACCAGTCTCTCTTCTTTGTTCAAAAAGTTCAAAAAATCTTATTCTGACAACCAAAGTTCATACTTATGCTGATTAGGCTGAAGGCCTTTACTTTTACTTGATCGAGCTCAAATGCCATTTTTACACCTGTATTCAACATGAGTGTACACATATCGCTCATTCAAAATGGAAAACTTATTACTATTGTGGACTACAAAATTCTGAAACATTGAGGATTGCAGGTTCACTTAGACTTGCCGAAATTCATCAAGACTTGAAATACTTCCCAGTATACAAATACTTATACCCATCTGCTACTCCTCAACTGCCCCTTCCATAACCTACCTAAAATACCTATGATTGAGACCCTCCCTTTAAGTCTAGCAGAATAAGAACATATTACACTAGACAAAACAATGAGAAAACATGTAGTGCAAACAGATTCTGAAACAATAATTTGCATTTTAAAGCTATAAAATGGTACTACATAGCCAGAAATTTGATAGGTGACTAATAAGAATATAAACTTTTCCACAATAAATTACTTTTCTTGATTTTTAGTCCAGTATGACAAATGCATCTTAACCTGAACACGGTACAAAAAACTTGACACTCATTGTATATCTTTTAGTTATCCTCAATATTATTTATTAACAAATAAAATTGCTTCAAAAGAGGATATTAGAGGTAATGTAGTAATAATATAGCTGATGTCATCTTATCTTCTCACTGTAGCAAACACATCAGAGCAATGCAATGATGTACAATTTACTGTATCTTTCCGCTTCTGCAAAGCGCCTAAATGCGGGCTTGCTGAATGTCTAAAAACCGCAGTCAGTGCTGCAGGATATGCAGCATGCGTATTCACTTTTATACAATAGTCTGTTCCATTCTAAATGGCCCATTTTTGCTTTACCGCTTATTACTGTGGCCAAACATTTTATGGGCTAGTTTAGTATAACAGTCTGCCAGATGCGCCACATAATAAACAAAGTATATTAAACCTCAATACGAAGTATTTAAAGCAATCAGAGAGCAGAACATTGTTACATTCACATTTATTATCACAAACTCATTTCAGTTTTTGTACACAAAGTAGGTATATAGTTTGGGCAATAAATAATAGTAATTAATTACTGTAGATGTCCGTGCAAATAGACCAAGGGCTATTGGCACGGCCGTGCCAATAGCCAAAGCCAAAATAGAGTGCCTGTGCTAATAAATCAGTGTTTTTCAAGTAGAAAATCCTATGTACATACATAAAACCGGTCTTTGATGCACTTTTTATATAAAAATTCCGCACTCTACTTCCTCCCTTCAGTAAAGCATTTCAGCCAATTCTGAAGTTGTGTTTAACAATAAAAACTACCTATGATTTATCAAATAACATGAGGCGCCAGAGAATTTTGAAATTTTAGCTTTCTAAAACACGTTTTTGCATTACAAAAACTAACCAAATCCGTGCAGAAGATAAGGATTTTCAATCATAGTGAAGTTCCAGACCAGATTGTCAATAAAAATGCTGCAATCGGCGCGGTGCGAGTAGTAAGGTCTGACTCCCTAGGGCACAAGGTTATAACATAGCCTGTGTTATAGCATAGGCGGAGGGGGCATGACTTGCACCCAGAGGTAAAGCCAGGGCGCAATGCTGTAGCATAGGGAGGGTGGGGGCCTGCCCAAACCTGCATGCCAAGGACCAGGGGGAGAGGATGCAATAACTCAAGGGGTTATTACCATAGGTGGGCAGCACCAAAATTCAGGGGGAAGGGGTGAAAAATTTCAGGGGGGGGTAAAAAATTTTTAAAGATCGAAAAATTGTCTTAAAAGTGGTTGTATGGCTAAAAAGCACCATTTTTCAACGTTTCTCATTGAGCACTATCCAATGGCATTAAAATTGCTTAAAAAGCAGAAAAAATTTTTTCCAGGGGGGTATTCTGATTTCTGAGAGGGGTGGGGTATTTCAACTTCTGGAGGGGTGCATACCCCCTCCCCCGCAAATGTGTGGTTATTTCCCAGGGGCTTATTTTTGAAGAGGCGTAACTCAAGAGCCAATGGCTGGATGGGGCTCAGATTTTCAGTGTATGTCAAATATGTATTAAATGTGTTATGTACAAAATTTTAGCATGCAACCTACAGTATATCAATTTTAGTTTACACTGTTTTTTCAGGAAGAAGAGCAAAATAAAGAAAAAGGTAAGACCAGTTGCAACAGTCAGCCGCCTTGTAAGGCGCACTTGGTGGCTAACTAAGACCCAACCATTTTTACTTTACACACACAGGTAGGTACTGGCTTGGATTACGCTTCCATATAGAAGAAGAACCGCCAGGACATTTACACTTGGCTTACTGTTGCTGTGTTATTAGAATTAATTTTTAAGCAGGATATAGCAAAGTATATGCTCATCAGTTGATTGTTCATGCAAGTATGCATAATATTTTTTTGCTTGATCAATAAAATGTTGCCTCAGATTAGTTAGAGTAGAGATATCACAAAGAGTGAAATATTGTTTGACAAGTTTGGAAAAATTGCTAAAGGCCTCAGCATCATTTTTGACTGAACTTTTTTTGTACTCAGTGTTGAGCTTAGACCAAAAGTACTTGCCTAAGGCAAAAGTGGATACACTATTTAGGCGGAGTAGGTTTAATAATAAATGATTATAAATTTTTTTGTCCTTGATCCATGTTTACTGTATAAAATTTCAAGATAAAAATTCATATTTATAGCCATATCAGAAATGCAATAAATTAACGTAATTGATGGTGAATTTAAAACAATATCTTATTCAAAATTTCCTGTTCAACATGTTTCGCCACGTGATTTTTACAATTTTCTTTGCTGAGATAAACTTGCTCTTCCTACTATATGTAAATGACTATTTGCATAATTTATCAGGGTAGGTACATATGGAACAGGACTGAACATGTCTAAACATGTTCCACAGGAGAGGGGATTGCTATACAAGGAGGGGTGCACACTGCACACCCCTAAAATGTCATTTGTTGTCTAATTTAACTATATTGAAGGTTTGCAATCCAATTGCATCTCTAGACTGCAAATGTCCTTTGGATTTGAATGAAATCATTCTGGAATGCGAGGAAATGATTAAGACCAAGCTCAGCAGATTCCCAGGCCTAAGTCTCCAATTTCACGACCCTAAAGCTACAGTTCTGCTGTTTTGATCCGGCAAGCTAGTATGCACGGGCACAAGGGATGAGGACACTCACATTGTCCTCATCAAATTAATATAAATTTTACAAAAATGCGGATTCAATGCTATATTCACCAAATTTTCTATTCATAATTACATAGGCACCAATTAAGTTGGACATCCAATTGATCTGTGCAAAGCTTACAATAAATGTAAAGGAAAAAACTGTTTTTTTAACCTGAGATCTTCCCTGTCACTGTACTCATTTTTCATACCGGAAAGAACTTTATCACTGGCTTAAAATTAAAATGAGATCTATTCAGAGCTGATCTTATCATTTGTTCAATATTGGAAAAGTATTAATCAATAAACATTATATTATGGGCTTAGTATTATTATGCATTCTCATTTGAGAATTTTAGAAACATCAATTTGTTTAGCAAGGCAGTTTAGCTCTGAAAATATTAAGATTTGAATAATCCGTAGATTTTTATTCATGGAAGCTATCCAAATCAAAGGAGTAAAAGGCCTTGATACACAAAATTTTTGTTCAAAACGCGCAAGAAATTGCTGAAAAACATAGATATTACGAATTTAAAAGCTTATTTTGCCAAAAATATGGTTCAGATTGGCCATGATCCCAAACTTGTGGATGAAACCAAAATTAAAATCGATAAGCAATTGGCTCAAACTTTAAAGCAGACACCACGCTCAGGAACATTACATGTGTGACATACACAGCATACAAGATTAATCTGCATGGATAAGCTTGTCAGTGAAAAGGTCTAGGTTAAATATAAACACTTGTTCTTATTCTTTTGACTTTGATTTGAACTAATTGTTTTATTTGCTTTTTTTGTGTAACTGACTAATTCCGCCCAATTGTCACATTGTATATTTTTGACAGTTTTTGTGTATCACTCCTATTGCACTTATTTATGGCTCTAAAGTTATCTAAAACACATTTAAGAAGCCATTAACACAACCCCCATAATCCTACATTAAAGCATGTATAAATTTATGTTTGAATATAATGGGTTGTCTTCTTTTGAGTTGCATTGCAAGTGATAGTTCAGTCGTTGCATTGTTGTCGTATTATTGGTCAAGGTGTACAGCAAACTTATTTTTTTTGGTTCCTTAATTTAAGGAACTATATTTGTTGAGATTTTTTTTAAATTGAACAATTTGTTTTTTGTTATTTCTCCTTAACAGTGGAAGGCAAGAGGAGCTCCATTTCTATTTTGACTCGTTGTTTCAATACACAGTCAGGAGATTCTTCTAAATTAACCTTGAGCAAGGAATTTTGAAAAATCATTGATGAAGCTAAATAATCAACTTCAAAAAAGATTAGAACAAAAATGTCTGATTGTGACCAGGTGACTCTTTTGGATAACACTGTTAAAGATGCGCTCCGCACAGTAATCAACCCCTTAGCTTTAAGGCTAGAAAATCTAGATATAAAATTCAAAAATTTTACCTAAGCGGATGTTGCTCTTGGAAATGGGAGACAACCACACATGGGCGTGGGGGAGGGGTCCCCCTAGGAAACCAAAAGACCCCCCCCAGAAATCAAAAGACCCCCCCCAGAATTCAATTTTTTGAAATTTTTTTTAGTTTTTTTCACAATTTTTTTGATGCAAATGGATAGTGCTTGATGAGAAACGTCAAAAAATGGTGTTTTTATCGCCATACCACCATTTTTGAGGCCATTTTTTGACCTTCAAAAAATCTTGGACACCCCCCCCAAGAATTTTCTTGCTGCCCATGTATGGAGACGACTGTATTCTCCAGTTAATCCTTTCTTTAATTTACGCCCTCCTCCAATTTTCAGTGGAGCTTTTGGTGGATGTTTTTCTGACTTGATTGGGAAATTTAATCAATTTCTAAAATTACAGGGCATTGAGAGAGAGACAACAAATATAAAATTACATACTTGAGAATTTATTGAAGGTATCACAAGTTCTCTGTACTCAGTTAAAATCTCAAACCTTTACAAGAGAATGCAATAAAAAAATGGCATCGACAAAAGCAACAGCCAAAATGCCAAGACAAAAAGCAAGAAATCATGAAAATTCCTGCTCATCAATGGAAGCAAAACACAATTCAACACAGGCCACCATCAGACCTGAGCTTCAAACCAAATGGGCAAACAGACCTACTGAAATGGAAGAAAAATGTTTTGCAATCTTCTCTTTAAGCAAAGAGGGCCAAACTCTCAAAAGCAGTTGGAAGCAGGTTAGAAAATCAGTTATCCACATATTCTTGACTAAAAGAACACAGCTGAAGATACTTAACAAATCAAAATATTCCAGAAACAGCCTGAGCAAGGAAAAAAAAGAGATCACACCTGCCGAAATGAGATCAGCCCAGTGACGAGAACAGGCAAATTATAAAAAAAGAATAGCGCCTGCGAACGCAAACCGGAATTGAAAACGGCGCAAGTGAATTTGTTTTCCGGGAAGGAACGAGAAACCGTTCCCCAAATTAATTTTACGAATTTGGAAAAAACGAATGAACCAAACGGGCGTTGGTTAAGACAAAGAATCGAGCTAAGCAGAAATTGGCTGGGCCGCAAACGGTCGGGGTGCCCAAGGCCGTGTGGCCAACTTGTTTGATGACGGTAATAAATTGCAACGATCTTGACGGATGATGATTGCCGCGGCGCCCCCGACGCCGGAAGAAATTGCAAAGGCTTAAAACATGATCCTGTTTCAAGAATCCAAGAGGAAAAATGAGCGATGAAAAAACAGTATGCTCCAAAAAAAGGAGGTGATTATTTAAAAAAAATCCCCGGGGTTGGGTCCTTTTGGGTCTCGATTCGAAAATAGTGGTAACGGAAATGAATATGCTAGTCCATTCCAAGTCTTCTTGTTCTTCTTCAAAGATCAGGGCCGAATCACGATTCAGCCCATCGGCCGAAATTCGATTGCTTTGATTACGCCGACGTTTAAGTGTTGTTGAAGAAGGAAGCCCTTCTCCAGGTTGCAGTTTCCCAGGTTAACCAAGTTAAATTGCTTTTAAAAGTAAAAAAGAAGGAAGATGATGGGTGCCCCCTAGTACTTCAGTCTCACTCAGCGCCGTGAAGTGCATTTGGGCTGCCCCACAGAATACCTGTGTATTTCCGGGTATCAAACCGAGTTGATGGAAAAAAGAGAAGCCATGAACATGGTTGAAAGGATTAACGGAGGTCCACACCAAACTTCTAACAGGATGACGACCAGCTACCCATGATGCCGCTGAACTTATTGGATATAAATCCCACGAGAACCAATTCATAAGATGGGAAATGGCGGCAATTTTTCACACATCATGTCGCATCCGACAGGCATGTTAGCTCCACAGAAATGGCAAAAACATGGTTAAAAAGGACACACAACGGAAACGAATGATCCGAAAAAAGTCAAAGATCTCATGCACATCAGTTGTTGCGTGTCAGCTGCGGACACAAACTCGGCATGCAATTTCTACTGACCATCCCGATTTTAGTGGTCTTCACCAGTTCTTACGATCAGAAACGAAACTGCCCCGCGTCGTCCATGTTCCAGATAGTTTTGTGCCCCAGTACAAAGTCGCCGTGGGGACTGCAAGCAGAACATGACAGCACTTTGTTTGATGGCAGTCATGTGGGAGAACCTGGGTGGAGGGCTCGAATTGAATGTTCTTTCAGCACGTAGCGAGCTACAAGGTAGTGTAAAGGAAAGGAACCAGTAGGAAGTTATTCATGTGGAAGAACTGCATTTAGTGTTAGTATCAGAACACCACATTTGTTATCAAACCATGGATGTCCAAATTGGGGCATGTGTAAAGTCTAAAAGATTAATGTTAGAGACAGCCAACAGGAAGGATCTTGTTGAAAGGAGAAGAGACTGACGGTTCGATCTGATTTGAATCTGAGTCAGTTAATGAGTTTGGGACAGTGCCCATGGAATTGATAATTCCAGTCCTGACTTGAGCCAGATATTCATGTATATTCTCGTGAAGGATTACATATTTTTGACAGTTTTTGTGTATCACTCCTATTGCACTTATTTACTGCTCTGAAGTTCGAAACACATTTAAAAAGCCACTGACACAACCCCCATAATCCTATGCTAAACCGTGTATAAATATTATGTTAAAATATAGTGGGTCGTCTCCTTTTGAGTTGCATTGCAAGTGATAGTTCAGTCATCATATTGTCATCGTATTATTGGTTGATGTGTTATCCTATTTTTATTAAAATGCCAAAAGGATGTTGTAAGTCTTCACATTCTAGTGTTATCCATTTTACGTGATACATGAAAGCGGAAGAGATGGAGCAATAATTATACACCAGATCAGATAAATGCTATAATCGCAATCTGCCAGTGCCGGAAATAGTTTTAAAATGACCGAACTTGCATCAAACCGACTATACCTACACAGTTGTTTTCATCTTCATTTAAAAAATTGTTAATATTTTAAAAGGCATTTAAAATTAAAATTTCAATACTAATTTCAAAGTTATTACATTTTTTTAAATAAAATATGCTGTGCAAAAACAATTTTTAAAATTAAAATGGCCGTAAAATTTTAAAATTGATGTTTTCGAACTTAAAACATTTTTGAGGGATCATAAAATTATGATTAGACTAAATATCAGAAAAGAGCTCCTTCTTTCGAACCAGCGTTATAAATTGGAAAAGTATTGCTCATTCAATTTTAAAATTTTAATCGCAATTGTGCTGCTTTGTTTATAGCTGTAAACTTTGGTTGAAAATGACAAAATTAAATTTCAGATTAAAAGATCCTCGATTAAACATAAGTGTAAGCTTTGATTTTATCGATTTATGCTTGCAAAAAAGCTTTGCCTTATTCCATTTCTTGTAATTAAACATCT
The DNA here is from genome assembly GCA_036768485.1 of Mermis nigrescens. Taxonomy (NCBI): domain Eukaryota; kingdom Metazoa; phylum Nematoda; class Enoplea; order Mermithida; family Mermithidae; genus Mermis; species Mermis nigrescens. The sequence continues at coordinate 5,162,636 of JAVLUZ010000223.1, forward strand.
TTCTGGATTTCCAAATGTCAATCAAGTCAAGTCGTAGATCTTTTTCTAGCGAGAACGTTTTGAAGGTGTGTATAGAAAAACATCTTTGGGTAGCTAAACAGATGAGTGCAAGGTCATGCTATCGCCAATGAAGATGAGCATAAATTATGTAGGCACATGCGTTAATTATAGTCTGTTTCACATGACTCGGAAATGGGATACCGAAAATCAATGCAATTCAAGGTTATTATCCAACAAGGAAGCATGTATTAGGAGCTATGTATAGGTACTTAGGTACATTTTAAAATTTAAATGACCCTTGCTATTTGCTCACTCAAAGTTCTATGACCTCATTTTTGGTCTCTCAGAACTCCAACTTGAAGTTCTATAAAAGATCTGTCTAACTTCGATTTGCATACTTTCGAAGTTCTAAAAGAGGTTTGTCAAACTTAGGCCGAACTTCAATTTGCAGAACATCGAAGTTCTATTAAAGATTTGCAGCACTTTGTCCCAAAGTTAGACGAACTTCGATGTGCATTCTATCAAAGTTCTATTAAAAATTTATCGAACTTCGATTATTGTCTTATCAAAGTTCGACAGTCTTCTATAGAACTTTGATCAAAGTTATTTATCAAACTATTATAGAACTTCTTCGAAGTTCTTTATCGAACTTCTATAGAACTTCTTCGAAGTTTGACAGTCTTCCATAGAACTTCTATAGAACTTCTTTGAAGTTTTTTATCGAACTTCTATAGAACTTCTATAGAACTTCTTCGAAGTTATTTATCAAACTTCTATAGAACTTCTTCGAAGTTTGACAGTCTTCCATAGAACTTCTTTGAAGTTCTTTATCGAACGTCTGTAGAACTTCTATAGAACTTCTTCGAAGTTCTTTATCAAACTTCTATATAACTTCTATAGAACTTCTTGAAGTTCTTCACTGAACCATGAATTAATACAAGATGCCTTACCGGTGTAGCAAAAAATTTTTTTCGAAAACTTTTAAAATTTTAGACAATTTTGCAAGAAAAAACCATAGATTTCCTTGATTTTATCGAGAATAGGGCTTGAAGCATCGCTAAGTAAATAATATTTGGCGAAAAACGTTTCTGAAAAACTTGGAAAATTATGATTAATTTTGGACAAAGCTCACTGACAGCTTATGTGGACCTACCCTTCTAATTTTGGCTAAGTTTTTACATCATTTCATGATCGAATACCTATCATAAATCTATTGATAAGTTTATTGTTCTTTTCACAAATCAGTTTAAAACGTTACAATAATATTGACAGTCATTGTGAAGATTTAATCAACGCACTGCAAATAAAAAAATATCAAAATTTTATAATCACGCTGAGTGAAATTAAGATATGTATTTTGCCCTTCAGTGAGACCAATTTAACATCTCTAACCACACTTATTTCAATGGTGCAGATGACGGAAAACTGGACAAACTATAATGGGACAGTAAAGTTGAAAGAATGTTTGTATGAAGATTGGTGGCTATTAGCAAGCCAATTCAGAATAGCGATACAAAAATATAGACGCTTCTTTTTTCCAAAGCCGCTTCTGCAATGAGTTTCTAGTGAAAACAAAGGATGATTCCAAACAATGAACATTTATCAATTACCTACTCATAATAGTAAATAATAAATACATAGTACATGAATAATTTCAATGAAAACAATATATGTAGTACATCATGCAGTGACGGGAATTTTCTCAAGGGGGGTACACCATTTTCCAAGAACTGCCAAAAATTGGTCGAAAATTTGCTCTCAACGTGCAAAATGGCGTTTTTTAAGCTTTTTACATGGTCTACTTTTATCTATAATCACTTTTGATGCAATGTTTATTTGAAAAATTTCGAAATTTTCGACAATTTTGTGCAAAAAAATCAATAAATTTCTATTACTTCAGCTCAAATCCGGCGCAAAAGCGCCAAAAATTTGCGAAATTTCGACTGAAAGACATTTAGAAGCCTGATTTACTAAGCGATTTTATGCTTTTGTAGTGTTTGACACCAATTAGAAATTTGTTCGAAAGTTTTGTTGGAAAATAGAAGAAATCTATGCTAAAATAGTTGTTTATGCCCTTCAAATTGTTTTAAAAGCTATTTTATGAACAAAATACGGCTTCCAGTCTGCAAATAAAGATAGATGTCATTAATATGTCTTATCCAGCGCCAAGCACCGGAAAAATTTGAGAAATTATGATCATTGACGTCTTTTTCTTTATCTCGCCAAATGGTTTTGGCCAATGGGGAGGGGATGCGCCCCCCTCTTAAATCCGTCCTTGACATCATGGGAACTCTGGGGCTCAGGCAATATGGGAATGATGAGAAATTCAGGCCCAAAACTATTTCAAAAAGTGCCTTTTATGGGCTAAAAAACATCGGGTACACATCAAAAACACTGTTTTGGACGTTTTGAGTATTGCTTGTGCTCGAACAACATAAAAAAATTTGAATAAAACGAGAAAATCAAACGAGATGTAGTCAAAAGATGTACCTATACATACATATGTGGCGCTTAAAATTTTAGAATTTTGAGCCGAAAAATGAGCTAAAACGTGTAAAGAACTCACTTTTCCAAATTTAAAAAATCGGCAATTCTAAGCGTCAACGTTATTTCTCGGGGGTCAGTAGCCATTTTGCAGGAGGGTCAAAAATCCCAAGCCCCCAAGATGCCTAAGGCCTAACATTTGTGCCTTTTTGGGCTAAAAACCAATATGGATACAGGCCAAAAACCCTGAATTTTGACGTTTCAGACAATACTCGTCCTTTCTATAACAAGATCTTAGAAAAAGAAAATTTTACAAAACTTGAAAAAAGTCGAGTAAAATGAACAAAATATAGCCAAAAAGGTGTACATGGCGCAGAAGCAGCATAAAATTTGCGATTGGTGAGAGCCAAAATGATCTTAACGTAAAAAAATCTGGCAATTGCAGCCACACATGGGCGTGGGGGGATCTGGGGGGTCTGGACCCCCCAGAAACCAAAAGACCCCCCCACAGAAATCAAAAGACCCCCCAGAAATCAATTTTTGAAAACTTTTTTTGTTTTTTTCGCAATTTTTTGATGCCAATGGATAGTGCTTGATGAGAAACGTTGAAAAATGGTGTCTTTATCGCCATATCACCATTTTTAAGGCCATTTTTTGACCTTCAAAAAAATCTTGGACCCCCCCAGAATTTTCTTGCTGCCCACGTATGATTGCAGCCATTTAGCTAAGGATAAAAAACCAATTTCCGATAGCTCGCTTCAAAACACATTTCTTTTGTGCCGTACAGTCAAATGTGTACTATATTGCCTACAATTACAGTCAAAGTACTCGTACTTAGGTAATGTAACAGATTGATGTACGTACAACACATTGTCTTTACGTACCTCATCTGAAAAGAGGCAGAAATAGGCGGGGCTGAACTGCGCTCTGATTGGTGAAAAGTGATCCAGAAAAAAGACTTGGACAAAAATGAAAAAGTGACCGGTAAAAATTTTCATCTCCCATTGCTCAACCTACCCTATCAGAACCGAAATTTCATTGGCTATCAGAATATGCTTGGAAAAACTCGCGATCTGCATCCAATCAGGAGCTAGGTTTCGTAAATCAGACCCACCCCTTTTTCGCGTCTATCCTTTATGTACAAATGAAAAAACAAGGTATGGAATTTTCAAATTAAAAGTGACCGAAAAAAATTCAGACGATTTATATACAAAACATACATAGTTTTATAGAAAAATGGATGAACTTTCATATTCTGCTAGGAAAAATGATCAGAAACCAGAATTGAGTGACCTATAGGCCAAATTCCGCGACTTTTGGCTGTTTTGGTCGACTTTGATCGATTTTTCAGATTGAGCGAAAATGATCCGTATGACAAATAATGCAATATGACCCCCAGAATTTTGGTACTGTCCACCTATGGTCAAAACCCCCCAACCAGTTCTTGACAAAATTTCACTCACTGAAGGAGGTTTGGGGCTCAAAAACAGAGTACCCCATTATTCATATATGTAGCTGACCCTGGTTGAGTCAGGGGTTTCTCTGCCCTAGGGGCAAGCCAACGTGCTGGAACTGGGGTTCCTCAAGTAGGCACCATAGGGGTCACACCCCCAACTCGGTTTCCGGCAAAATTTCACTCACTGAAGGGTGTTAATGGGCTCAGAAACAGGGTAATCAATTATTCATATATAGTAGCTGACCCCGGTTCCGTTGGAAGTTTCTCCGCCCTAGGGGTAGTCCAAAGTGCCAGAAACAGAGTTGGGGGTGTTGTCCCTGATGCGCCCTATTTGGGGAACCCCGGTTCCGCCACTTTGGAGTGCCCCAGGGTGGAGAAACCCCCAATGGAACCGAGTTGAGCTTTAAATATGAATAATGGTGTACCCGTTTCCGAGGCCCTAAACCCCTTCCATGGGTAAGATTTTGCCAGAAACGGGTATGGAGCATAAGTGCGCAGCACCAAAATTCTGGGGGAGGGGTGGAAAATTTTTGAAGGTCAAAAAATGGTCTTAAAAGTGGTCGTATTGCTACAAGAACACCATTTTTTGATGCTTCTCATTGAGCACTATCCAATGGCATCAAAAAATCGCTAATAAAGCAAAAAAAATATAAAATTTGAATTCTGGGGGTAATTTGATCTTGGGGGGGGTTGTGCATACCCCTGAAACCCCCCCTACGCCCATGTATGGTATGGAGGTGTTGATCATGATTTGCCCTACTTGAGGAACCCTGGTTCTGGCACTTTAGAGCGCCCCCAGGGCAAAGAAACCCCGATGGACCTGGGGTCAGCATCTCATATGAATAATAGGTACCCCGTTTCTGAGCCTCTAAACCCCCTCCAGTGAGGGAAATTTTGCCGAAAATGGGGTTGGGGATAGTGACTTTGATGGGCCCTATTTGCTGAACCCCGGTTCCAGCACATTGGACTGCCCTTAGGGCGGAGTAACATATGACGGAACTGGGGTCAGGTACATATATGAATAATGGTGTACCCTGTTTCCGAGCCCCTGAACCCCCTTTAGTGAGAAAAATTTTGCCGGAAACGGGGTGGGGGGTCTTGACCCTGATGTGCCCTACTTGGGGATCCAAGGTTTTGGCACTCTGGAGCGCCTGCGGGCAGAGAAACCCCCAATGGATCCGGTGCCCACTACATATGGATAAAATTTTGCTGGAATTGGGGTTGGAGGTGTTGGCCCTTATGTGGCCTACAAATTTAGGGCACCCCGGTTCTGACGCTTTGATCGTTTCCATTTTTGGTTCCAGCTTTTACCCATTGTTTCCGTTTCAGTTTCCAAATTTTTTCCCCATAATTTATTCTTGTCTTTCAACAGATCAATCATGTTACAGATAAAAATCCCCAATTCAGCTTATCCTAAGTTGATATGTAGCTCAGTTTTAAACCATCTGCTTGCTGTTGAAGCAACCCAGGTTTGATCCCAGCCAATAACTTTTTACTTAGCGCACTTACTACAGTATGTCTCAGCACTGATTAAATGCCTAAATTCAATTTATATGGGCGGATTAGTGCATTAAACAACCTGTCGCCCTCACTTATCTGCTCCGCCAAATTACAGTAACTTGTCTTGTTTCGCTTAATGTCGCCCTTAAAAATTTACTAAAAGCTCTCGAATAAATGAAGCAGACTATAAGTCTAAGCCTGGGTAAAATAGAGAAGTTTGAAAAAATCAATAAGTGTTGTGACTAAACTTTGTATACAGGCGCACAAAGCAGGGTTTTGATGCTTCTGAAAACAAAGAAGTGACTTGTTGTCAGTAGTACGTGTATAAATCAGATACCACGGGTAACCCTAAAGCTACATTTATGTGTGCTTAATGCCTTTGGCAGCTTTGCATCACCCTCTTTTGTTTATTGCACTTCACATACATCATTCTCCTAGGTCCAGGCAACCATATTTACACTTTATCTTTATCTTTTTGGTACCTTTATCTTGCAAATTATCTTTATCTTCTAGATTTTGAAATTTCAACTTTATCTCTATTTTTATCTTGCAAAAAATCCTTATCTTTTACAACACTAATAATCATACATTTGAAGAGGCAGAACCCATTGGACCAAACGAGAGGGTGAGGCATCATGAACTTTCGAAAGTTTAATAGGGGCATGGTCCGTAAAAAGTGTAAAATGATGGCCATATAAATAAGGTCTAAATTGTCTGATGGTCCAAATGATTGCCAGAGCTTCTTTTTCAATTGTACTATAATTTTTTTCTGATTTCATCAGGGTTCTAGAAATGAAAGCTATAGGGTGTTCTTGCTCCCCATATTGTTGAGCTAATACACTTCCTATGCCAATACCACTTGCATCAGTTTGAACAATAAAAGGTCACATAAAATCAGGAAATGCTAAAGTTATAGTACTCATCAGATCATTTTTGATTTCCTGAAAATTAGCCTGACAATTTCCAGTCCATTTGAATCCCGTTCTTTTAAAAAGAAAGTTCGTTTATAGCATATGCTTTGTCAGCAAATTGACTGATAAATCTACAATAATAATTGGCTAAACTAAGGAAGCTGTGTACCTCAGTAATAGACTGAGGAGCGGGCATATTTACTATGGCTTCTACCTTGACTGGATTTACTCTTAATCCATCTTTATCTATAATATGTCCCAAATAACTTACTTCCTTGAGCCCAAACTCACATTTCTTGAGTTTTAACATCAATCCAGCCCAAGTCAAGTGATCAAAGACTTTCTGCAGCTGTTTCAGATGACTTTCAAAATCAGAGCTATAGACTAGAATATCATCAAGATAGACAGAACAATTTTGGCAATTTGAATTTCGCAAGACCTGTTTCATGGTTCTCTGGAAAGTAGCTGGGCCATTACATAAACCAAATAGCATGACATTAAATTAAAAAAAGTCCAAGAAATGAGTTAAATGCAGTCTTTTCTTTATAATTTTCCACAAGTTCAATTTGATGATAACCTTCCTCTAAATCTAACATAGTGAAAATGCTAGATCCTTTTAATTGACTGAAAATATCATCTATCAATGGCAATAGAAATGCATGTTTCACAGTAAATTCATTCAATTTTCGGTAATCAGCACAAGATCTTTCACTTCCATCTTTTTTATCTACCAAAACAATGAGAGCAGCCCATGGACTCTGTGAAGGGCGAATTATACCTTCATCTAAGATTTTTGTAACATGTTCTTTGACTGTTTATCTTTTTGCATAGGGTAATTGATAGATCGGTTGGGAAATGGGCCTGGTTTCACCTGTGTTAATCCTGTGTTTGATGAGAGAACCTTGCCCAAGGGGTCGATTTACACCAAAAATCTTCATATTTTGTTCCAAAAATTCCAAAATGCGTTAAAAACGTTAAGATCTAAAATATGGCTCAACTTTTCTCAAACCATAATTTGGAAATTTTCAATTTCTGCCTTCTCCCCTGGTTTATACTACAATGCTGGTTTAGGAATAGTAGAAACAGAGGCAATGTTAACATTTTTATATAATTTTATTGGTTGTTTAGAATAATTAATAATAGGAATTGCTGAAAAGTTGTGAACGTATAAATGAAAGTTTGGAATGCAAATAGTTATTAGAGGGTTTTTATTTATAGCTTTTATGTCAATCCATTGATTTTAAAATAAAGGTAAATCAGATTGTATTGAAACCAAAGAAATAGTCATTGGAGGTGTTATAATGTTGTCTTTAATTGAAACAAGTGCAGAAATATAATTTAAAGGCTGTACAGCATCTAACAGAGGAACAGAGGCATTTCTCCCAAGTTGTATATTCCCAGCATGATGGTCTATGAGAATGCAAACTAATTTACCACTAAGTAATTGAATTGCATCATAACCTAAAACCGCGGGGAATGGACTGTCAATCATGACTATAAAAGAAATTGGGAGGCATTTGGCTCCACTTTGGATATTAATTGTGGTCTCACCCGAAGTTTTAAGGGCATGACCTGTGATAGAAGTCGCATCTATAACCAAATTTAGCTTCAAGGCTTCTTCAATTCCTAGCTCCTGTAAAATAGCATAGTTAATAATAAACACAGTGGAATCACTATCTACAAGAGCTTGTATACAATGTCCATTTGGGAACTTGATGTAAATAAGTGGACAAGGCACTTTTTTTATAAATATGCTGTCATCTATAGCATAAATTGGAGTTTGTGAAGGATTTGCTCTACAAAGGGTTAGGGTTTCCTGCGTATTTTGTAAGGCTGGTCTGGACTAGTGTGCCATGAAAGGGGTCCAAGAAAAAGAATTGATCCTTCTTCTTGATCGATTATTTGCACAAATATTGCCCAAAAAATTAAGAAATCTTGGGCAAAGTGACCCGTACCAATTACGGCACATAACACAGCAACCACATCCCCACTGAAACCATAGGCAGCACCATCCAAACCAAATCCCCAAATATGATATATAGTAAGCATAATCCAAAACAGGGTATGTCAAAAAGTGCCGAGATCCCATTAAGGGAGAGAAAACATGCTCCATTGTTTGAAAAAGGCCACTTACAGCAGTTTGCAGATGAGTAATTGTTAACCCATTCACATCCTCAACTCTATTTTCGATGTCTTTTAAAGCTTGTGGAAATTGAGCAGGGTTTACATGCAAAGTAATGTAAAATTAATAAGCTGTTCCATTCGTTGTTTCATTCTCCAAATTTCTAAAGTTGCTAATTCTAAATAAGTTTGAAAAGGCAGAAATTGACCATTTTCTCTGTGTAGATAAACTGGATCAAAAATAATTAATAATCTTTTGAAATTTGGAATTGAGACATTAAATTTTTGCTGTATGAGTGGTTTTACATTGATGGTCCCCTTTGCACTGACCCAACATTCTAATAAAGGGTCAAAGTGAACACCTGAGGGAGCTTGGTGACAAGGATTTTCAGGAGAATAAGTTACAATATCTTCAGTTCTGGGTAGTGTTAAATAAATAGTTTCATTAATCACGATAGGTAAAAGTGAGTAGCATTCATCTTTGATTCAATAATTCCAAAAGATTACATCAGGTTGAATTTGAACGCAGGACCAGATCAGGAGGACTTCTCCCACTAAGGAAGCAGCCATGTCATTTCTTTGTGTCCAAAGGCGAGAGCAGCAAGAGTTGTGTCCAAACGTAAAAATTGATAAACAATTTGTAAATTCTAAATCAGCTAAATTGCAAAATTGTGTCCAAATTTGTTGAAAATGAACAGTTTCCCATTGATTTATTTGTTGTTCCAGATATTGAATTTTAGCATTGAATTTGTTCCTAAGCCCAGGTATGATAACAACCACACCAGGGCATGGGGGGTTTGGGGGGTATGCAGTATGCACCCCCAGAAAGCAAATACCCCCAGAAATCAAAGTTTTTTTGCAATTTGTTGATGCCAATGGATAGTACTCAATGAGAAACGTTAAAAAATGGTGTTTTTTCACCATACCACCATATTTAAGGCCATTTTTTGACCTCTGAAAAATCTTGCACCCCCCAGAATTTTGGTGCTGCCCATGTATGATGACAACAACTCGTAGTTGTGGGGGATTGAGCCTCTCAGGTTCCAAAAACTGATTGCAGCAGACTGTTGAATTAAATTTTTGAATTCTTTCAGTCTTTGAGAGTTTTTTTGTACTTGTTATTGACGTAAATGCATTTGGATCTGACTGCAAAACACTGGTGGCGGTGCCATGTAACGTCCTCCATTACCTAGCTTTTTATAGTCTGAGCGCAAGAGCCCCCAGACAGTACCTTGGAGTTAAGTATTTACATTACATTCTGAGATCACGTTATGGCCTACGAGTCACTCGACGTCAAGTCACAGACGTCTGCTTTCTCATGGATCCCAAGGCAATGCGACAAAGATACCAAAACACCTGGGCTATAAGGCTGTTTTATTGCCCAGCAAGTTATTTTGATTATAGCCCATTGGATTACTAAAAACCAAGGTAAGCAACGTCCAGGAAAATGGCTTCAATGTGTTTATTCCAATTCAAATAACACTGCTTGTGATAACTTTTGAAAAAAACATTTTCTTGCAATTTTTGTATGCCAATTGTGGCACGTTTTCGATTTTTGAAACTGTACCTTCTTATAAATTAAATGACTTACTTACTTCTCAAAGTAATTGCAAAAATGGTGGAAAATATACGGATTTAATAGTGTATGCAGAGAAATGCACCTCATATAAACAATATGCTGATCATGATGCGAAGCATGCTTCAAATGACTTGTCAGTTTTCTGTGCATGCATACATATGGAAATTGTGCAAGAAAACAGCCGTGGGGATATGTAGGTGGCAGAAAGAAAACAAATGCAAATCTTCATTACATTTTGCATGTTTTGCAGGGTCCCAATTTCCGATGGTGTCTCGACGGTTATGACAAATTGAAAACGTATGGTTTCTATTGAATTCAGTAGGTGATTGATTTGGCTCAGGGTGTACAACACCAACCGATTGCCTGCCATAGTCTTCACTTATTATCTTCCAGGCATTACAAAAGCTCAAGAGTTTGTCAATTGCATCCAGTGGCTATATTATATAAATATATTTTAAACAAACACATTTTTGCATACTATCAGTATGTGACAGTGCTTTATTGTACAATGTACCTTTGTTTATACATGAACAAAGATGGTACCCAAAAGTCTTTGTACATTTCATACCAGTGTTTTTTTTTGTACACGGTTTGTTTGTGCATGTACTAGGATGGTCCCTAAAAGTCTTTGTACATTTTGTACATACAAATTTTTGGTTACTATAATATGGTACAGTAGCAATTTTAGTGTGGTAAACAGGGTCTTTTGATTGTATATTTTAGCTAATTTCTGGGTTTCTAACGCCAAAAATTACTAAAATGGTTTCAAAACGGCGCAAATTGCCTAAAAATTTGACATTTTTCTATTCTAAATACAAATTTTACCATTTTGAAGATATATAGGACAGATAACTTTTCATATAGGAGCAAAGCGCCAAAAATTTTTTGGAATCTTACACCTTTTTACAGTTTTTATCTTAACAGAAATCTTTGTACGTGTACAAAGATAGTCCTAAAAAGTCTTTGTACATTGGGAAAAATCTTTGGCAAATACAAAAAAACTGTTTTGTACATGCGAATTTTTGTATACTTTAATATGGTACTGTAACAATTTCAGTGTGGTAGAACATAGTTTTTCGACCTTTAGTAGTGTATTTTGCTAATTTTTGAATATTTGAAATTTTTTTATTTTTTCATTCTAAGCTCAGTGTTGCTAATTACAAGATTTAATTCGCATATTACAATTTTTGTAATATTTCTGATTTTGTAGCACAAGTTGTTTTAGCTTTCTCAGTTGAGTTTTATGTGTGAATTCCATCAAAAGCTCATAAAAATTTCCGCACTTTGCGCCAAACTAATATTATCAACTAAAGTCAGGCCGAATTACCACATTTAGAAGCACAGTCTTTTTGTATTTGGCAAAGATTTTTGCTGATGTACAAAGACGTTTCAGGACCGTCTTTGTACATGTGATGCCATTGGATAGTGCTCGATGAGAAACGTCAAAAAATGGTGTTTTTTTCGCCATACGACCATTTTTAAGACCATTTTTTGACCTTTGAAAATTTTTCCAGCCCCCTCCCCAGAATTTTGGTGCTGCCCACCTATAATGGTATGCAGTATGCATCCCCCAGAATTCAATTTTAATTTTTTTCTTTTTTCACCAATTTTTTGATGCCAGTAGATAGTGCCCGATGAGAAATGTTAAAAACTAGTGTTCTTTTTTGCCATACCACCATTTTAAAGGCTATTTTTTCATCATTGAAAAATCTTGCACCCCAGAATTTTAATGCCGCCCACCTATGGTGGTATATTCCCAAACTTCGCAGAACTAGATGCAGAAACAAGTAGGCGTTCATGTATAAAGTAGTGTTTTTCATTGTTTTTATGGTCCATTTTTAGTCAAGACGATTTATGGTGCAGAAATATTTCGAAAAATTTCACAATTTTAAGCAATTTCATGCAAAATGTGCTGAAAATTTCTTGAAATGTACCTGAAACACGGCTCAGTGCGCTGGATAATCAGTGTAATTTAGAAATTGGATGTCTACCACCCAGCCTAGAAATTACAGTATGTAGAATGTACTTCATTTTTACCTTGGTTTTCCTTATTTCCCATAAAAATTTTATGTTTCTAAATTTTAATTTTCAATTTGTTTTAGCCTTCATTCTCTGTTATTTTCAAGAAAAACTCCAATTTTTCAGTCTGGAAAGTACCCCCGCCACAACCATACATAGGCAGCAGCCGAATTCTGTGGGATCTAGGGTGGTGGAAAACTATACAAGATCCCGAAAATTCAATTTAGAGGTCCGACAATTTTCAAGGATATGCCGGATTGTCGGGATCTAACTAAACCGCACACCACACATGGGCATGGGGGTTTGCTACACTCCCTCCAGATTATTTTAGATCCCAGAATTATATTTTTAGTAACATTTTTGGCAATTTTACTAATCCTCCTGACCATATGTGGGCAGCACCGAAATTGGGGCGAGGGGTAAGAGATTTTTTGAAGGTAAAAAATGGTGGTATGGCAAAAAAACATCATTTTTCAAAGTTCGTCATCGAACACTATTTATTGGCATCTGAAAATTGCGGCAAAAAATAAAAAATTTTTGTTTTGGTTTCTAGGGGTTGTATACCCCCAAACTCTTCACGCCCAGGAGTAATCCTGACCCCCAGAATTTTCTTGCTGCCCACGTATGGCCCTCAACACCTATGTGCGCCTCCAAATCCCCCAATATTTAAGTGATTTTCTTTCATTTTATGTCTTAGGGTGGCTCAAAAAGACAGATCACAGGCATGTGGGCTGCAACTATACCTGGGCGTGGGGGGTATGCAACCCCTAGAAACCAAAATACCCCCATCCCAGAAATCAAAATACCCCCCCAGAATTCAATTTTTGAAATTTTTTTTCGTTTTTTTTCACAATTTTTTTTTTGATGTCAATGGATAGTGTCTGATGAAAAACGTCAAAAAATGGTGTTTTTATTGCCATACCACCATTTTTAAGGCCATTTTTTGACCTTCAAAAATCTCGCACCCCCAGAATTTTCGTGCTGCCCACATATGGTTGCAACCACACGTAGGCATGGGGGGTCGAAGTATGCACCCCTCCCAAGAAGTTGGAATACCCCCCAGAAATCAAAATACCCCCAGAATTCCATTTTTTGAAATGTTTTTGATTTTTTACCAATTTTTTGATGTTATTGGATAGTGCTCGATAAGAAACGTCTAAAAATGGAGTTTTTTTGCCGTACGACCACTTCTAAGACCATTTTGAGACCTCTGAAAATTTTTAAACCTCCCCCTATGCCAAGAATTTTGGTGCTGCCCACCTATTTTTGCAACAATTTCCCTGATAATTAAACAGACATGCTGACGATGCTCTATCTTTATAGAGCATAAAAACATAAAAACATTACTTAATGAAAACTGAAGTCAAATTAATTGAACAAAACATAGTCAAAATACGATTGTAAGGCGCGAAACACCAAAAACTTGACTTTTTCGAGCGAAATAGAAAATTAAAAAGGCTTTAAGAAAGCACTTTTTCTTCGGATTTTTAGAAAATTTTATGGAACTTCCGGAAAATGGCTAAATTCCAAGGGGGTGTCTTCCTTATATCATATATGCACCAAACCGATTACATATGATGCGATTATATCTATTTTGAAGCATATGAAATCGCCAAAATGCTGCGTCAGGTACAAATTAATTAGGTATCAGAAAATTTATCATGACTGCTTCAGTTTTGCCGAGTCATCTTGTATTATATTTTACTGATTACACATACTTTTCATGTTTCAGTTGCCCCCGCCATGTCTGTTTCAGACATGGGCTGGGAGGATACGTAGGCATGCAAGAAAATTCTGGGGGGAGGGGGGTGTAAGATTTTTTTGAAGGTCGAAAAATGGCCTTAAAAATGGTGGTATGGCGATAAAAACACCATTTTCCGACGTTTCTCATCAAGCACTATCCATTGGCATCAAAAAATTGCGAAAAACGAATAAAATTTTCAAAAATTGAATTCTGGGGGGGGGTATTTGATTTCTGGGGGGGTATTTTGGTTTCTGGGGGGTGCATACCCCCCCAAACCCCCACGCCCTGGTGTGGCTGGGAGGCAATTCACATTGCCAAGGCCCTAATTTTACTCTACTGGAATGATTGTGGAGATTCAAGACATCACTGGGGATACTTTACATAAAATGTCACAATTGAAGCGTATTGGCGACAGGCACGTACACATGTAGCCACACGTGGGCGTGGGGCGTAGGGGGGTATGCACCCCCAGAAACCAAAATATCTCCACCAGAAATCAAAATACCTCCCAGAATTTGATTTTTCGCCATACTACCATTTTTAAGGCCTTTTTTGACCTTGAAAAATCTTGAACCCCCAGAATTTTCTCGCTGCCCACGTATGCACATAGCTGACCTTAATATGGGAGGAACAAAAACTTAGCAGCTGTACGCACATATGGGCAGTGGCTGGATTTCATCTGGCGTTCCGTGAATGTGCAAAACTAGCATAACAAAGCCGTAGGTCCCGGACCACACCTGGGCATGAGGGGATATGGGGATATGCACCATAGGTGGGCAGCACCAAAATTCTGGAGGGGGGAATTTTCAAAGGTCTAAAAATGGTCTTAAAAGTGGTCGTATGGCGAAAAAACACCATTTTTCGACGTTTCTCATCGAGGACTATCCAATGGCATCAAGAAATCGCTCAAAAAAGCAAAAAAATTTTCAAAATTTGAATTCTGGGGGGAAGTATTTTGATTTCTTGGAGGGGGGTATTTCAACTTCTGGGGAGGGGTGCATACCCCTTCCAAACCCCCTCCCCACGCCCATGTGTGGTATGCATCCCCCCAGAAACCAAAATACTTCCCTAGAAATCCAAATACCCCCCAGAATTCAATTTTTAAAAATTTTTTTCGTTTTTTTCGCAATTTTTTGATGCTAATGGATAGTGCTTGATGAAAAAACGTCGAAAAATGGTGTTTTTTGGCCATACCACCATTTGGGCCATTTTTGGTATTCAAAAAATCTTGCAGCCCCCCCCTCTGAATTTTCTTGCTGCCCACGTATGTCTCGGACTCGAGTCCACACATGGGCGTGGGGGTATAGCAACACCCCCCAGAAACAAAAATACCCCTACATTCTATTTTTGAAATATTTTTTGTATTTGTCGCAAGTTTTTTTGATGCCAATGGATAAAGTTCGATGAGAAACGTTGAAAAATGGTGTTTTTTAGATGAGACCGTTGAAAAATCTTGCACCCCCCAGAATTTTGGTGCTGCCCACCTTTGTTTGAGTGCCGGTCACAGCAATGTTTTACACTAGGCTATATGCAATGGAAAAAATATCTACACAAAGGGTCAGTCATTCGAAGATTCATAAGTTTTTCATCCAAGCTTGAGTCTAAAATATTTTGCATCAACTCCGAGTGTTAAGAACTTATGAAATTGCATAATATATAGAACAGTTTTTGGTATGTAGGTGGGTACTTCATTTTTTCCTATGGAGGGAGAATCGTATGAAAAATATGCGTACTTTTAAAACATCTGGGTAAACTGCTCTGCTGGTCTCCCTCCATCCCCTCCTAGCATCTATGCGTGCCTGTTACGACAGCACTGAGAATGTTCTGCGCGATTTTGGATGGAAAAATTTGGTAATTTACGATCAAATGGACATTTTGCTGATTGCAGATTTGATAAGCTGTGCTTGCATTTCGTCTATATGCCTTTACTAGCCATTGACCTTGAATCGTTAGTAGACTACGGAAACTCGCATTTAAACCAATTGCAACCAAGAACTGTTTGTCCTACTGGACGTCCGTACTTGCTTTACAAACGTTTGGAAGATTACGGCTTTTCCAATCAGGGCAGATTGGTTACCAAAATCGAAGTTGATGGTCTCATGCGAATTTTCGGGCTGAATTCACTCTTCCTGTCTGACTTTCTCCCGAACGAGTACCGTACCCTCGCTGAAGACTGGTGCAATAGAAATAACGTTGACATACAGTTAGGCCTAAATGACCAATGGGTGTACATCAATATCAGAGAATATATGCGCAGGCTTTGAAGCAGAAAATGAAAAACTGCGCTTTAATAAGCGATTTTCTTGAAATATGCAGGTACTCAAATCAGCTTTTATGTGGCATTATATCAGATTAGGTAGCCCAGTTAAAAATGATAAGCAAAGGCATGCATGTATCTTATATTACAATATATAATCACATTTTATTCATGCTGTAGCGCAAAACCTTCAAAAATGTAATGAATAAAAATGAGTAAAGTATTTGAATGTACATATGACCATAATGGGCAGCATGCAAACACTGGGGGTCCAGCCAGGATGGGTATAATTGCAAAGAATACTAAAAAATAGAATTATGGGGTCTACGGTAATCTGGGGTTTCAACTCCTGGGGGATACAAACACACTTTGGCTTAGGTCCAATTTTGATATTTTTTGGTCTCTTTTCGCAATTTTTTAATGCTTATGGATAGTGCTTGATGAGAAACGTTAAAACATGGTGTTTTTTGCCATACTACCATTTTTGACCTTTGAAAAAGTTGTGCATCACCAAGAATTCTGGTGCCGCCTACCTATGGCTTGGGGGGCGGTAGACCCACTAGAGTGGAAATATGAAAAATTTTGTGGGAAAAATGAACGCCAAATGCTGATGAAAATTCAAAAATTTTTTTTCAAAAGTGCTTAAAATTGATCAGAAATTGTTTAATGTAGATAGTATATCTACACGTGCCGTTTACACTTACGGCTAAAGCGCATCTTAGTGCATTTATTTGGACCATCCGGTCTTTGAGTTCCATTTTGGCGATCCAGCCATGTTTTTACCGACCACTTTACAGTCGGATAGAATCCGACAATAGGATATGTGGAGGCTATCCAGCCACATAGTGTCAATTGGTTGGACTTTACATCGCCACATGTTGCGAGGGACACACAAATGTGAATTAACTGTGGAACCCATATAAGTCCCCTTTAATTTCTTTACATTCAAATCATAGGCGACATGACCGCTATTCACGTTAAGCCTGTGCAGAGACTGGAAAAATCCATGCGCAAGTAGCGCACTTTCTTGTCAACAAATTATTCTCCCTTTTTTCTCTCTTACTGTAAGCCCCCCTATCATTATTATTTCGGCTGGAGCTTACGTTGGTGCTCATTTTTTTCCTGGCGTGTGGACCTTGACTTTATTAGCGCCATAGCCTGTAAATTTTTTAGTGTATATAAAACTTGCAAAATCCAACTACCTAGGGGTGCAGTATATTGCAGGTAGTTAGGGAATTGGAATTTGCCAGCCTCGACTCTTCGACTGCCGGATTCTTTTGGGTAAAAACTTTTTGTTATCTTTTTACTTAAAATTCATCAATTCTCTTTCAAACCAAAAAACCTATAAAAATTATTACAAAATTTTAATAGTGGATGACAGCCCGGAATAGAGCTCTTAGTTGTTGTTTTTATCATACAGAGTGCTACCAGAACCAAAATTCATAAGTAGTTCCACCATAGGTAATCTGGCGCGAAACCTTTTTGATTCTTTTCGCAAATATTATTCTTTTGGTCTAAAATTGGTCCAAGGACCTAGGGCTAATACCGGGGTTATCTGATTACTCCTGTATTAGAAACTGCGGTTGGAATCTCCCTCCCGCAATCTCCATAGGTTCCGGACCAGTTAAGTCCGTGGAGATTCTAGGCAGTAGGTATTTAGGGTCAACAGAGGAAGAATAAAGACAGATTGCCAAAGCTCCCTGACCAGCGCTAATTGTAGCAAGGTACTTAGGTAAGCCCCAAAGGCACTTATTGTGGGTTGTTGCTTTTGTAGTTGTTTGTGTGTAGGGCATCTTCCCCGGCATCATGCTGTTGGTTTAGGTATCCATACATACTGCAATTGCTTAATCAGCAAGCACCTTTGCGTGCGCTAAGATACTCCGATAACTCAAAAGCTTACAACCTGCTTAAGTTACAGTATAACGTAGTTTTATTACCATACATGGGTAGCAAGAAAATTCTGGTTGTGCAAGATTTTTCAAATATTAAAAAATGGCTTTAAAAATGGTGGTATGGCGAAAAAACATCATTTTTCGACTTTTCTCATCAAGCATTATCCCTTGGCATCAAAAATTGCGAAAAAACAGGGAGAAAAATTTTCAAAAATTGCATTCTCGGGGATTTTGATTTCTCGGGGGAGGGAGTGCATACCCCAAGCCCAGGTGTGGTTTTAACCATAACATGGGCAGCAAAGAGTCAGGATGGGGAAAATTGGTAAAAATGTTACTGAAAATATAATTCTTGAGGGATTTCAACTGATGGAGTACGTACAAGCCTCCCATGCCCATGTGGGGTTTCAACCACACCTGGGCATGGGAAGGGGGTTTGGGGGATATGCACTCCCAGAAACCAAAACACCCCCCGAAATCAAAATACCCCCTAGAATTCAATTTTTGAAAATTCTTTTCGTTTTTTTTGCAATTTTTTGATGCCAATGGATAGCGCTTGATGAGAAACGTCGAAAAATGGTGTTTTTATCACCATACCACCATTTTTAAGGCCATTTTTTGACCTTCAAAAAATTTTGAACCCCACCCTAGAATTGCACATGTATGGTTTCATCCCTATTTTAGCGCTTATACCAGTTTTGGCAGACAATTTTGGCCCAAAAAGCTCAACTTTTGACTACCACATAGGCCATTATGTACATTTCTGGATGAGCGGGTGTTTATCTATTGCTGGAGGACCAAAAGATTGGTAGTGTCGAGCTATTTGGGTCACAAATAGTGTATCTTCAAGCGATTTTGACATTGAAATAGCCGAAAACATGCAGTACGCCTAGTTCACCATTTTTGTTCAAAACAAGAAGCGCCGGTTCAAAAGTACTTTTTATTATTTCTACATAAAGGTTTATTTATGATATTATTACATTATTAAATTTAATCCTGAAGACTTGCATTTACATTTCTAATTGCATATTTTTACACCTAGAGTTTTATGTGTTGTTGAAAAACTGATCTTAAATGTAACCTACCTAAATTACTGTTAAAATTTTGTCTCTTCTTGTACATCAACATTTTATGCTATTCTGATCAATATGATATGTGTGTACAGAACATATTATCCGCAATTGTCTGCATTGATATTCTTAATTAAATAATAATTATATTGTTTTGCATTTTCAAATTTTTGACTTACTGTAATAGAGATGTATTTTACGCTAATGCTTCTGCCATACCTTGAACTTTAATCTGAACCAAAATAACGCGTTTTTTTCATTGAGCAAATTAAAAACTAATTATATTTTTTCAATTTTTAATTTATAGACTTAATATAATAGAGCTGTATTATACATTTTTGCTATCTTTTAAAACTTCAATTATTTCAAACCAAATTAACGCGTTTTTTATTAACTGGTTCTAATTGCATATTTTACACCTTGAGTTTTATGTATTGTTGAAAAACTGATCTTTAATGTAACCTATTTAAATTACTGTTAAAATTTTGTCTCTTCTTGTACATCAATGTTTTATGCTATTCTGATTGATATGATATGTGTGCACAGAAAATATGATTCGCAATTGTCTGCATTGATATTCTCAATTAAATAATAATTATATTGTTTTGAATTTTCAATTTATTGACTTGCTGTAATAGAAATGTATTTTACCCTAATGCTTCTGCTATATTTTGAACTTTAAACTAAACCAAGATAACGCTTTTTTTCTTTGTTTCATTACCTTACCAAACTTTTTTCTGTTCTGCTAATTAAGAGCAAATTAATAACTAATTATATATTTTTATTTTAATTTATTGACTTAATATAATAGAGCTGTATTATACATTTTAGCTATTTTTTTAAACTTTAATTAATTCAAAGCAAATAAGGCGTTTTTTATTGACTCATTATGTTACTAAAAACTTATATTCTGAGGGTCAAAGGCAAATTAAGAAAATTTGGACACTCCACAGCTAATTTTCACTAAAATGAAAATTTACTTTTGCACGTGAAAAATGTTTATTTTGTATACCCGCTATGATTTTAAATAAAAGTAGAAGTAGAAAAGCAAAATAAAACAATATTCTGCATGTGCGTAAAACACGAATTTGGACCTATTTTTGACTGTTTGAGAAAAGTTTGTAGATCCAGAGGGCCATGTTTTGACAGTTTCTTATTTCTTGAATGTTAGCTAAATTAGTTCTTCAAATACACACCAAATGAAATTTAAAAATAATAATACAATTTAGGCTTTGAGTTTTCTCAGATTATTTGAGGAAAGCATTTTTCTCTAAATTGCTCCCTGTGCTAATAAATTTTTAATATTTTCAGGCAAAACAATTGACTCAAGAAAAAAGCTGCGTTAGCCAATTTATTTTAGGGCAACTTTGGTGGGTCCTTAAAAAAGAATACACAAAAAGAGCAGCCATGGAGAACGTTGCTACTGGCCGCACTGGTAGAAAAAAGGTTTCCGACGTCTGGCTTTTTGCCAGAGAGCTCCTGGAGGAGCTTAGCAAAGCAGTGCTCTCTGGCAATTTTGTTTGGAAACTGTACATGAATATGCCATAATTGTGCAGCCTATATCCAGCATTTTTGTACCATCATAGTATGTAGCATGCTGTTTAATCATATAATATGCCATAAATGATATAATATATTGTACTTCATTATGCGTTGTTTGTAGCCTAATTCAAAAGACATTATTTATTAAAAACCTATTAGCACCTATCCTTACAATACAGTGTAACTCTTCAAAATATTTCATAAGTACCGCCTTACGGCTTAATTCTTCAGGGCGTAAGTTACTATGTGCAGTCAAATGCAGTTATGTACCCTAACATAGACCTACAAAAAAATGCTAATCAAATTATATGTAACATGCTTGAGTGGGGTGACGTCACTTGAATGATATTAAGAGCCCAATTGAATATTACCTCCGCTAAGCGCGAGGCCTACATGCAGCTTTAGCACCCCTGCTTAATACACCCCCTGGGTGTAGGTTTGACGTGCAGCTAAAATGCCTTGCTTAAAAAATTGGGCGCTCAAAGTGCAGGTGCACTATGACTTAGTGCATGCCAGACCAGCACAGCTTACTACTGAAATTTAAGAGGAATAAAATTTACGTATTTGATACTGATCATCAGTGGGAATTAGATCTTGCTGATTTGACATTGTTAGTTAACTTCAACAATGGTTTTAAATTCATTTTAACCTGTATTGACGTTTTAAGTAAATATGCATGGGCTAAACCTCATAAAAATAAATCAGCTTCTAATGTTTTGCAAGCATTTGAATCAATTTTATTGGAAGAACGTGAACCATAGAGAATTTAAACAGATAAAGGAAAATAATTTGTAAATCAAGAATTTTGAAAGCTATTTAACCATAAACAAATTGAATTTTTAACATCTTAAAACAGGTATTAAATGTGCAATTATAGAAAAGTTTAATCATACCTTAAAAATAGAATGTTTTGTTATTTTACCAACAAGCCAACATACAATTGGACTGATACTAATTAAAAATTATAATAATACAGTACA
Organism: Mermis nigrescens; assembly: GCA_036768485.1. NCBI lineage: Eukaryota > Metazoa > Nematoda > Enoplea > Mermithida > Mermithidae > Mermis > Mermis nigrescens. Next base: position 5,184,188 of record JAVLUZ010000223.1, read on the forward strand.
GAGATCAATCAAAATGAAATCAGTGGATGTTAGAGTCAATAATGTTCAAAAAGTTTTGGAAAATTTGTACGGAAAAATTAAAAAGAGTAAAGAGCCTAAATTAGCAGTTCGTGCTTATGTACAAATTTTGAAGTACGGACAAATATTTGATAAAAGCTACATTCCTCAGTACTCAAAAGAAACTTTTAAAATTTCACTGGTTTTTTTGATGTTAAACTGAACCAGCTTATAAACTTATTGATTTAAGCAGAGAACACACAATTGGAATATTTTATGCACACAAACTCTTAAAAATTGAATTTAATAAAGACCGTACATTCAAAAATGAAAAAGTAATCAAACATGACACTTAAGAAAGAGACATGTTCAATTTTTAATAAAGTGGTTTGGATATCCTGAAAAATTTAACAAATGAATTTTTGAGATGGATATAACATGAACGGCTACAAAATTCAAAATATTGTACAATTAGATGAGGTACTTCAATGCATTTTCCTTGGTATTTTCCTGAGTGACAAAGTTCCCTGGAAGATACCATTTTGACCGACTGCTCTTTTTGCAAATATCAATTGCCATTTTTGAAGCGGACAGCAATGGGTTGCATTCTATTATGATTAAAGTGGCAGTGTTGATTATTTTGATTTATTAGGATTACCACCTTTCAAAGAATCTTTTAATTATTTTATGTGTAGAAATCGCAAGATGCAAAATTTTAATAGGATATGCTATCAGGGTTCATATAGCGCTACCTGTGGATCTTTATTGTATCTTCTTCTTGTTTCATAGATGTCATAATATTGCTATGTATTGGATTTTTAAATATTTTACCCCAAATTTGATGCGTAATTATGGTATCTTATGTAATTTTATGCAAAATGTTAACAGTGTATGCCCACATTTGTGCTACATTTGACCTGATTAAATAAAATTTATATAAGGCAAACATTTGCGCATTTATTCATTTGTGAAAGTTGTCTCTGAGCAAGTAGACATGTCAGAGCATGGTCAGTTTTATATAACCTTACCTAGTAAAACTGAAAAAGGTAGTAAAGCTTCCAATTTTTGGGTCACTTTGCCCAACAGAATAAGATTAGAAGGTGACTGGGAATTTGGTCTAGTAGAACTCATTTATCCCATTCTTGGTATACATTAAGCAAGGTAAAAATTATATAATGTTGCATGCAGAATCAAACTTTGAAAGAATTTATTTTCCTGCTGAAAATTAAAAAACTATAGAAAGTCTTGTTACCGCTATTAATATGGCCATTTTGAAGAGATTAAAAGAAACAAAATTTGAAAATGCCATGCAAATAGAGTATAATGCTTCCACTAATCAAGTAATTTTTACCATAGATTCATCAATTGCTCAAGTAGTATACACAAATGAGCAACTGTGTGGAATTCTAGGGTCTGATCAAGCCATATACAAATATACATGGGACCCCAATTCTACTAGAGCATTCAGTAATGATAATACAATTGTTCAAACAAAGTATTAATTAACATCAGACAAGAAACCTATTAAAGTACTTAGCACTAATGCACCGGATATAAATAAGAATAACTTTGAAACATTGTAAGTCTACAGTAACATTGTTGCAAATCAGATTGTTGGAAACGTAATGGCGCCACTTTTGTTTGCTATTGATGTGCAAGGAAATGTGGTAGTGTTATGAATAAAGCATTCAATGTTCCACATTACATTTCACTCCTTAAAAATGATATTGAAAGAATAGAAATTAATATAAGAATAAAAATTAATATAAAAGTAGTAAGCCATGCTACCCTAGACCGCAAATTTGCGGTCTAGGATAGCATATGTATGCAAAGTATTGGTACATGTGTTTTGTGCACAGTTTTTCTGTGATGTAAACAAGCCCACAAATTTGCCGTCTAGGGTGGCTGCAAAGTATAGGTACATGTGTTTTGTGCACAGTTTTCAGCAGTATAGTTGTATGTGATATGTAAACAGCAGTATGCGGCAGGCGGATAATCCAATTAATTAGGTAAATACAGTGGATGATGGCATACATAGGAGGCGTCTTTTGCTGTTTTTAAGGTACAATCCTTGTTGTGTTAAGTAAACAGTGCTGCTGGATAAAGATACCCATGTAAAATCAAACGTTTATTAATACCTGTACATACTAGCTTTATGTTTCTGGTACTTAGCTATGGACTGGTTTTAGTCACTGTCCATATTACTCGTGCTAAACATTTTTATGAATTAATACTTTCACTATGTGTAAATAATTTTATTATTGCACCAAGTCCTTCACCAAGTGTATTAAATTATTATAAATCACATAAATATTCTGCCAGCACTTGCATTACAAGAGATCCTATCAGTCTGTATTAAATTAGAAAGTATATTGTCATATTTAAATAAAAGTGCCCCCCTAAATTTTAAACAAAGTTTCAGATAACTTGAACTCATCTATAAATAAACCATCATGATTTATTTCCTTTAAATCATCTTCCAAATCTTGTGCATCAGAAAGTAAGATCTTTTGTTCCCACTTGCTTAGACCAACATCATCTAGCCTGCTGTTTGTTGCTTCTAAAGATGTGGGCGAGTCAAGTGTAATCACTTAATCAAACGGTTTTTTCTTGACTATAAGTGTATCAAAATTTTTCATAAAATCTTTTTAATTATTCTACAACAATAAAAATTTTATTTCATTATCAGTCTTAATGATTTTTCATTATATTAATCTGATTTTAGATGATAAGGGCACATTGTTTCACATAAGTATTAACAATCTGATTAGTAGGCCATGTAATAGTAATTTAATTTTAGATGATAACACCACACATATTATTTTACATGAGTATCTATAAATAAATTGAATGCAAAAAAATCAATATATATTTCAAATAATCATTGTTGCTGTACTAAATTTTTAAAAATATTAAAAAAATTTGGTGAGTTTCACATTTGAAATATGTTAAATACTTTACCTTCATCTACCTTCACCTTAAGTGGCCTGGACTATGTCATGACGTTTCACTTTTTTCAGTTGCTGAACACCTTCAACAACGTCGTCGGATTTTTTCTTTTTCGAAAGCTGGTAGCCGCATTGACTGTAATTAGAAACAGAAAAAATTATTTGTAAACAAAAATACTTTAATGAATATATAAAAGAGTAGTTCAGTTACATGAATTGGTATATCTTATAAATATCTTTTCTCACCTGGGCATTTGATGAAGCATGTATCCAATTTGTTGCTTTCTCCTTTCAGCATTATATTGTTCCCACAAAACACAGGCTTGTTTGATTTCCAGTTGATAAACTCTTAAAAATCATATATATAAAACTAGCAAGAAAAAATGCTCCAATGGAACAAAAAAAGGTAGAATATACTCGGAACAAAGAATTATCAAGGACGTAAAAGGGAGGGGACTAGAAAAAGCTCCTATCTACAAATTCACAAAATTTGCTAAAACTCAGAAATTTTCTAAACAAAGAAAAAATGAAAGTAAGTGAATCATAGAAAAAACCTACCCGTGCCTAAAACTGCAAGATCTGCTAAAATCAGACTTTTTCTAAGCAACGCAAAAATCGAAGTATATTCTGCGGCCTGCACAAGAAAGCAGCATCCTGTCGAACAAAGATAAAACATTGGGCTAGATAACTGAACCACTCACTCTGCAAAAGCAGATATCGCCATAGCTGAGCAGCGCCATGTTGCAATATTTTTCTGGGTCAAAAAATAGTAATTATGGTATGTTGGAAAAATGGCAATTTTTGACGTTTCTGATTGAACACTGGTGCATACCCCTAACCTCCCATGACTAATGGTTATCAGTTTACATGGGCAGGAATGAATTCCGGATGGTCTGGTAAGATTAAACGCCAGAAGAGTACTGAGTGGACGCATGCATTATATAGAAATCACAGTCTTTTGTTGTGGTATCGCAAATAATCATAGGATATAACTTTTTGTAATATTTATCTAGCCACAATATCGAATAAATTAACGGTGCAAGTGATTAGCAAAAACGCAGATTTGAGATTTATTTTATAAGCTTTATATTAAGCATTGGACACCATACCTAGACGTAGGGGTTTGGGGAGTATGCACCCCAAGGCAAAATACCCAAAAAGAAAATGCAAATACCCAACAATACGTCCAGAATTCTAATTTTTTAAATCTTTCTGCTCTTTTTGGGTTTTTTTGGAAGGTACCAATAGATAGAGCTCGACAAGAAACGTTCAAAAATGGTGTTTTCTTTGCCATAGCACTATTTTTAAGGGCCAATATTCCAATTTGAAACCCCCTCAGAATTCTGGAACCGCCCACTGTATGGTGGACAATATGAGAAGGTTCACCTATTTTTTTCAGAGGCCGCAGAATATACTTCGATTTTTGCGTTGCTCAGTAAAAGTCTGATTTTTAGCAGATCTTGCAGTTTTAGGCACAGGTAGGTTTTTTTCTATGATTTACTTACTTTCATTTTTTCTTTGTTTAGAAAATTTCTGAGTTTTAGCAAATTTTGTGACATTTGTAGATAGGAGCTTTTTCTAGTCCCCTCCTTTTACGACCTTGATAATTCTTTGTTCCAAGTATATTCTACCTTTTTTGTTCCATCGGAGCATTTTTTCTTGCTAGTACCCAACTTTTTGTTAGCAAAAATAGTAGTTATTCCTATCTTTGTCAGTGTTGTAGCGAATGTCATTAGGTACTGCTTCCATCTTAGCAGTTTATACTTGCATTCGCATTTGCTCAGCTCACTCTATCAATACCCGCATTAACACTACATACAGTAATTAAGCTTATTCAACAAGTCAAAGAACGACAAATCAATTACCTGCGGATCAAAGCATTTATGATAAATTTACACATGTATGATAACGTAACCAACACTTATAACAATTTCTAAAGCAAACCATTATGAATGCGGAGCAACATGCATGAATAACAATTTTTGAATCACTGTACTCAAAAAACTGAAGTGACTTTAGCTGAAGCAACAATCATAATATTGTACTTAACAATTACATGACACATGAATGTTTACTTTTCAAAACTATATTACTGTAGGCAATTTTTCAATCACTTCTGTGGTCACTTGATAATGAGCTGAAAATTGATTCTCATGCACAGAATTACATGAAATACATAAGACTGTAGCATCAACAGTAAGCCAAAACTATGTTCTAATTGTTATAAGACCATTTTTTGAAAAGCGTCATTGTAAACAAACGCGCCCAACTGGCATCTCACACTTGATTTATTGATTTTTTGAATTTAAGAAAAATATTATGTTTTTGCAAGGCTCTAGGTCAAAAGTTCAAATGCAGTGTTTACTTACATACACAGAATGCACAGAAGATTTTAGTCGGATTCGTAAATCTGATATTACGCGGATATTATAATCAACATTTATACAGACATCACGTCTCAACAATGGTCTGATGACAAATTAACATTAGGTGTAAGACAGTTTACACCACTGTTGAGTAAAAAAATGTGTCTAACCGACTTCTCACACTTGATTCCTTGAAAATTTCTAGTCATAAGGAAAAAATTAGGTTTCCGCAAGGCTCTAAAACGAAGATTAATATGTAGTGTAAACAATATGTTAACAGTGGCGGATCTAGGATTTTCCTAAGGGGGCGGTACCCCTAAGGGGGGCGGAACCCTGACTTGGGCGGAAAAATTAGCCGTTTTAACCCTAAAATCGCTAAAAATTGCTCAAAAATGCTTAATTTTGCGCATCTATTTTGGGCCAATGGGGCGGCCGCCGCCCCCCCGCCCCCCCAGAAATCCGCCTCTAATTGTTAACACCTAGTGTAAAAAAGATTTTTAGTCAGAATTGTAATTTTGATATTGCTTCGATATTACGACCAACTTTTATTAAAATAGTAAGTCTCCATAATGTCGTAAGGATAAATTAACATTGGTTTAAACCACTTTACTGAACTGTTGAATGTAAACATACGCGCCCAAATCGCGTAACAAATTGGGTTTCAGGTTCATCTAAAGAATTGAGAATCATGTCCCTGACTCATAACCGGAAAAGCTGGCAGAAAGAAACAAGACAGAAACCTGTTTAAAGCACCCCTTTCTTGACTTTACACCCGCTTAATATTGGTTTAGACATACGCGATTCGCTATGACATAAACCCGATATAAGGCACTTTATTTTTATTCTATTGGACCTCTCCTGACTTCTGAAAGGAGAAAGTGGCGAACAAAACCCAAACAAAGACATATTTTCCATCATTCAGAACATTGTAAACTTTAAAAAATCCGTGCCGTATTCACCCATTGAGTGTAAAGAAATTCAGTTTGGTACAGTTTGTAGCTTTTGAGTCGTAGTACGTTTCTATGTGCAAAAATTCTGTTGCAAAAATTATTTAATATGATTTACCAATCAAAATTGGGGAAAAACATGTCTTTTTGCCCATTTTTCACATCTGATTTCGAACTTTACACCCCCATAAATAACTAAATATTGCTTTTTTTAAATGCGGTTTGCTGCAATGTGTAGCCCCTGAGAGGCACTATATTACTGTTGTATTTAATTTACCCTGACTCATGAGCGGAAAAATTTGGCAGAGAAATCTCAGTTAAAATCCGTTTTTAACACCAACCACTAGAGTGTAAACTTTAAACCCCAGGATCTAACTCATCATAGAGCATAGAAGACTTTGCTTATATGCAGAATGTAGCCCTTGACCCGCTCTACATTTCTGTCAGAAAACATTTTAAAAAACACAAAACCGGAGTTAGTATCAGACATAAGCAGGTTGAAAACTCGACCAAAAAGTGCTTTTTTCACCCCCAGATTTTTGCACTCTTTACACTGCCATTTGAGAACTAATGCGATATTTCAAAAAACAAAAAAATGCTGTTCTGGAGAAATTCATCCCTCTATAATCCTATGCTATTTAATTGTTCAAGTCATCAATACTCAGTTGTCCACATGCCGCAGTAAAAAGGTCCCAAAATTTGTCCTATGTTATAACGTTACACAAAAACTTTACACCTTCTTTACACAGCTAGTTTTGAGTTTCAAGAAAAACAAAAAACACGGGCAGCAAATTCTTTCATTATCTTCTAAAAAAACCGCACCTTCCAGAAGTGTCTGGTTATAGCTGTAGGGGGTGCACAGGTGTTAGGGGTACCCAGTTTATTATAGGTATGCGCTAATGCGCTACCTATGATAAAAAATGTAATCCTAGAATCATGCACATCAAGTGTTTCATTGAAATAAATTCAGACAATAAAAAGGACTCATATTATTTTGTATCACAATTTTTTCACAAAAACTGATTTAATTAATGACTGTATACAATGACGATTCTAAAACTAAAAATTGTAAACAATAAAACTGATGAATATATTGTATTTTTTATAAAAGTAATATTATTAATACTTGATATTTAAAAATAATACAAATAAAAGTTATCAGCAAGAAAATTTTAAATCATAATTTTGAAAGAAATAACATACCTTGCACTTCTTTTATAGCCATGTTTTTATATTTCTGCTGATTCTGCTAGGCTTCAAACTAAGTCGGCTTTAAAGTGAACTCCTTGTTTTTCACTTCGTTTTTGAATAACAAAATTTTGGCTGTTGTAACGCCCGATTTGACTCTTGCCACAGTATCCCACGATAAATCAGTTTTATCAATCTTTAAGCCATATAGAAGGCCTTCCATGATTTGGTGCGCTGCTTCTTTTAGTTTTTTGTACTGGTAGAGCATATCCCTAGTACCAAGAGCAAATTAGATCTTTTTACTGTACCGACAACACAAGTTGCAATACGACTAATCGTATTGGTCCAAAGTTCAACTGCAAAACCCTTGCACGAACAATGGCCCCTACAAATTTTGTATTTCGCCTGATATGTATATGTTAGATTTATCAAAAAATTATATCCATTTCGCAATTTGTATCATGAAACCTAATGGCTCAGCATGCAGAATTACAACCACAGCAGATGGAGCACAAGCGGGTGATCTTGTGTTGCCTACTAATCTTATTGGAAAGACTTTTTTCAAGCAAATCAAAATGTTTCTCAATGGAAAGTTAATTTCTGATAGGTAAGAAATCTTAAAATCTAAAATTAAAAATGTTTTCTTTTTTTTAGTGGGGACAGATATGCATATCAATCTTTTTTGGAAACTGAGTTGAACCTTGGAAGAGATGCTAAACACAATTACAAGCAGCAATGTATCACCCCAACTTTGACGATAGTGAAACACAACAAAATCCTGGTTTTCAAATTCGCATGAGCATATTCAAAGACACCCCAACTTTGACAATAGTGAAACACAACAACATCCTGGTTGTCAAACTCGCATAAGCATATTCAAAGACACCGCATGGATCAAACTAATGGCGCCAATTCAGGCCGATTTGATGTTTCAAGACAGATTTTCAATAAATCAATGAGAACTACGCTTAGAATTGTACAGAAACAAAGATAGTTTTTGTTTAATTGATATAGACAAAAATCCATGAACAAATTATAAAATTGAAGTCAGACAAATGTGTTTATAAATTAAAAAGGTCAAAGTTGCAGACTCAATCTCCTTAGCTATAGAATCTGTGCTACAAAATACTACTGTAAAATATCCAATTTGACGAACGCAAATAACAACTCTACATATAACCAAAAACGTCATTTGACTCCATTGAATGCACTTTTTTCTGGCGCTCTGCCTAGGTGTATCGTTGTTGGACTCGTTAGAGCAGAGGCAGCAAGGGGTTCATACAAAACGTCACCATTTCAATTTCAAGATTTTGGAATTTCCAAAACAAAATTACAAGTGGCACGACTACAGTACCCTCAATGCCTTATAAATTAAATTTTGATGAAAATCAGCTAATTCAATCATTTGTACAATTGCTTGATGGTTTAAGAATTTTGCATGATGATAAAGGAAATATGATTAGTTTAAAGCAATTTAAAAATGGTTGTACTTTTTTCAATTAAGCACCAATGGTGCTGACAACAACTCCTGGGAGCTCTTAAGGGAGGGAACCCCAAGTTTAAAAATTGTTTTTCATAAAGCTTTACCTGCAGGAGGAGTTAAAACCATCATATACGGCGATTTTGATAGCCTTATCATGCTGGATCACTCCCGTCAGGTTTTTTATGACTATACAGTGTGATATATTGGATATACGTGAAGTGTTATTTTATATCATTTCTTGAAGAATTAATTATAAATATAAGTGTTTTTTTCAAAATCACATGTCAAAGCAAAGTATGTATATCTGTAAAATTACAAACTTATAGGTTTGGCTGTTGGTTGCGCTTAATAAATGAAATTTGGATTAAATATTCTATGTAGCATAAAAATTTATACTCATATTTGCTCCTTTTATTTCCGAGCGTGACCCTAAAATTTTTGAAAAATTTGTATACTCCACAGAGAGTTATTATATAATCTTAAAATAAATGAAAAGCGTAAAAAGCAAACACAATATTCTATTGCCCAAACTGACCATTATATTCTTTTATGCAAGTGACAATGGAGCCTAACTTCACATATATTTAAATAATTACCCACTCTAAAATATTTGTATACCACAGTGTCACACGCATTAAGTAAAGTGAAAGCAATATAATTTTTGATTCAAACGTTTCATTTTCAAAATTGGCATATACAGATCAAGTCAAATATGCTGCCCCTGCGAAGTTTCTACAATATTTCATCAAAATTCAAGATATCATGAAAAGTATATATAATTTTGAACTTATGTTTAAAATTTTACCTACTAAAGCTGTGCAATGTTTTTCTTTATATCCTCTTGTTATACAATTTTTACTCATGTTCTCATTCTTTTTAGGCGTTGAGTCCAATCCGTGATTTAGAGAAAAAATGGCAAATTTAATATTGCCAAGCTTATCAAAATGGTCGAAAAATTTGTACAAAGAAAGGGCCCATTAGCATAATATGGAACACCAGCTGACGGGCCAGAAAAAGATCACTGGGTTTTGGCTATTCGCCGGCCGATTCAAATATTGTTTAAATGAAGAAAGAATTTGCCTTTTCTACATTGGAAAGTTGTTTTGATGAGCTGAAGGGTAAAATAGATTTTTATTTTTTCGAAAATCCAATTTTAAATATACTTACAATGTTATACTTTTGTTAGAATTTATTAAACTGAATTTTTTTACATAAAAATAATATAAACTTTTTGCGTACTTCAAAGGTAAATTCAATCTCTTCTATGTACAAAACTTGTTTAGTTATTTTGGCGGTAAGGTATATTTTTATTTTTCCCAATAAATTAATTTTGAATGTACTTATAATGTTTCACATTTGTTAGAATTTATTGAACTGAATTTTTTACTTCAAAATAGTATGAACATTTTGTGTAATTTTGTAGGTAAATTCAGTCTCTCCTATGTACAAAACTTGTTTAACTATCTAGATGGTAAGGTATATTTTTATTTTTCTCCATAAATTAATTCTAAACTAACATATTGCATCTGTCCTAAATATTTTCATAGGTACCTAAGTACCTTTGTTGTTGGATAATAACCTGTAATTGTATTGATTTACAGTAGCCCATTTCTGAGTCATGTGAAACAGACTATAATTAATGCATGTGCCTATGTAATTTATGCTCATCTTTATTGGCAATAGCATGACCTTGCATTCATCTGGTTAGGGAGCGACCTGAAGACACTACTCTATACGCACCTTCAAAACATCCTTGCTAGAAAAAGATCTACAACTGGACTTGTTTTCAGATGAAATCACCTGCATTAAATGAGATTAAAATAATGAAATCCAGAAAGATATTTCATTGAAAGAAATTGAATAAGGCAAAGCTTTTTTGCATGCATAAATTTATAAAATCAAAGCTCATGCTTATGTTTCAATCGAAGTTTTTAATCTGAAATTTAATTTTCTCATTTTCAACCAAACTTTACAGGTATAAATAAAGCTGCACAATTTCAATTTAAATTCTAAAATTGGTGGAGCAATATTTTTTCAATTTATGATGCTTGTCCAAATGAAGGAGCCCTTTCCTTACATTTAGTCCTAGCCCAATTTTATGATCCGTCAAAAAATGTTTTGAATTCAAAAAATTTTGAAATTTTGCAAAAATTTTTTTTAAAAAAATTGTTTTTGTATGTATATTATCAAACATGTAATCAAAATTCATATTAAAATTTGATTTTTACACGTGTAAAATTTGAAAAAATATTTTTTTTGAAAGCCAACTCAAGTATTCAGTTTATTAGTGTTATGTCTGGACTTCTGATATCAGATTTAAAATCAATTTCTAAATGTGTGGTTGGAATTATTAATTCTAGGTTACAATTGCATTTTAAAGCCCTTGCATCTAATTAAAAATTTAATTTTATTTTTTGTTACGTGTAGCGACCACACGTGGGCAGCAAGAAAATTCTGGGGGGGGTGCAAGATTTTTTGAAGGTCGAAAAATGTCCTTAAAAATGGTGGTATGGCGATAAAAACACCATTTTTTGACGTTTCTCATCAAGCACTATCCATTGGCATCAAAAAATTGCGAAAAAAACGAAAAAATTTTCAAAAATTGAATTCTGGGGGGGGGGGTATTTTGATTTCTGGGGGGGGTATTTTGGTTTCTGGGGGGTGCATACCCCCAAACCCCCACGCCCAGGTGTGGTAGCGACCACAATAGGTGGGCGCCACCAAAGTTCTGGGGGGATGGATTGCATGATTTTTCCAAAGGTCAAAAATTGGCCCTAAAAATGGTATGGTGAAAAAAACAATTTTTCAACATTTCTCATTGAGTACTATTCATTGGCATCAAAGACTTGTGAAAAAGACAGAAAAAATTTCAGAAATTGAATTTGGGGGAGGTATTTCGGTTTCTGGGAGGGGGGTATTTTGGTTTCTTGGGTAGGGGTAGTCCCCCCAAAGTCCCCTCTAAGCCCAGATATTGGCGGCACCAAATTCTGGGGATGCTAGATATTTTCAAAGTTAAAAACAATCTGGGGGTGCAGGGTATGACAAAAAAGCACTATTTTTCAAAGTTTCTCATCAAGCACTATTTGTTAGCATCACAAAATAGCAAAAAACAAAAAAAAATTGAATTTTGAAGGGCATTTTGGTTTCTGGGGGAGTGCATACCCCTTTCCCATCCTCTATGCCCAGGTATAGTGTTATGGCAAAAAAACACGTTTCTCATCTATCACTATCCATTGGCATCAAAAAATTGCGAAAAAGGCAAAAAATTTCAAAAATTGAATTTTCGGGTAGGGTATTTTGGTTTGTATTTTGGTTCACCCGCAAAACCCCCGCACCCAGGTATGGTGACATCCTGTTTGCCAGTATTACGCTATATAGCAAATCATAAATGTGTGCTTGAATGATTTGAATCAAACAATGGCGAGTAGAAAGGACTCACATCACAATAGGGGTCATTGGTCATGTAATTGTGGCATGTATGTAGGTAATACTTATTTAACACAAGATGCTATACTGATCGTCAAACAGACAGAACACACAGTCTGCCCGACTTGCGTGCTGGTTAATATTTTTATATGAAAGGCTAGAACCAATATTTTATAGGAACCCAATCTAACGAGCGGACATTTATATCTGTAGTCAAGCCAATTAGCCGATATTCTCATTCATTTAATGCATCCATGTTGACGATAATGTGTTAAATTGAACAATTTTTACTAATTGATAAGACTCCAAAAATCAGAGACCAAACCATTGAGGCTTCAAAACAAATGTTAAAACAGTTAAAATGGTTTGTTAATTGAATTTGATTGTATCAAAATCAACATAATTATTCTGTAGACATATTTATTCTAAAGTTGTTTTTAAATTAAGGACATTTGTCAGAAAATCAAAAATCAGGCACCTACATATGTATATCAAAAAATTTTCAGCCTACACTTTATTGAAAGCCGACTTTCTTTCATTTCAATTTAATTTGCCTAGCTTAAGAGACAAATGAAATAACAATTCGATTTTTCTATCTTATTTTTGATTATCTCACATATTGTATACCCATCCTTTTTCTAATTCCGTCGATTAATTAAGATTGGCTTCCTGAATAAAGTTTCCCAATTTCATTCTGGGATTCCATTTTGTAGACTATACCTTCTGGCCCTGCCACCACACATGGGCATGGGGGTATGCATTCCCCATAAGTTGAAATACATAAATCAAAATACCCCCCCACAGAATTCAAATTTTGAAATTTTTTTTCTTTTTATAGCAATTTTTTGATGCCATTGGTAGTGCTCAATAAGAAACGTCAAAAAACGGTATCTTTTTTGCCTACAACCACCTTTAAGACCATTTTTTGACCTTTGAAAATTTTCCACCCCTCCCCCAGAATTTCGGTGCTGCCCACTTATGCCTTCCAATATATTTTGTTATAAGGAAGAAAAACAGATTTTTTTCTCCACTAAAGATGAAACAATTTATGCCTTATTATGGGCCTGCCTGCATGGATGCACTCCGGCACCGAGTGCGTACATGTACACATACATATGTATGTATGTATTAGTGTTGGCAGAGTTAACTCTAACTCAACCCAAAATAGGGTTAACCCATCACTTTTTTAATAGAGTTAACCCTATTTTGGGTGAGTTAGTGACCATTGAGGTTAACCCTAACTCTCTGAATTTCCAACCGAGAAAGGGTTAAAAAAAGGTGAGTAAGTTATTCATTTGTGCAGTTATAACTTACAATTTTTATTACTTTTTTTCAAGTAAATAATTCCCATTGTCGTCGTCCTCATTGTTGCTGAGTTAGGAGTTTTACCCCAATTTAGGAGTGACTTGGGGGCATTGGGGGCACCTTGAAGCAATTGGGGGTTTTTTTGCGCCTATGCTTCACTGTTGTGTAGGGGGTTTTGAAGCCATTTTTAGCCATTTTGAGGTTTTTAATTACATCCTAGGTATGCTAGCATGTACGAGTATGTAGGTTACACAGCAATGTCTGAATACTAACCATGCATCATATATATATATATATATATATATATATATATATATATATATATATATATATATATATATATATATATATATATATATATATATATATATATATATATATATATATATATATATATATATATATATATATATATATATATATATATATATATATATATATATATATATATATATATATATATATATATATATATATATATATATATATATATATATATATATATATATATATATATATATATATATCATAGGTAGCGCGTTAGCGCGTACCTATAATATACTTGGGTACCCCCAACATATGCCCCCCCCTCACAGCTATAACGGCACACATCTGAGAGGTGCAGTTTTTTTAAAAGGTAGATAATAAAAAAACTTAGTGCCCCTATTTTTTTTCTTGTTTACACTCAATACCGAGCGCGTCTTGAGTGTGTAAAGTTTACTCCAAAAATTCAAATAATTTGCGGAGGGCCAATTTTTTTTTAAATGTTTTCCCTAATTAGTAGGTTACGAATCTGGTCTTAAAATTTCTTTACACTCATTGGTTGTTGCACAGGAGTGTAAACTAGACGGTTTTTTACAGTTTTTGTGTGCAAGAGCATATCTAACTCAGTTTTACATTCTATGCAGTCTGATTGGTTTCAAAAGGTAGACGGTTAAAAAATCTAGGTGAGACTTTTTTTAATTTTTCTTAAAAAGTAAAATTTCCGAATTTAGAGGCGGTTTATTGTATAGAGGCTGAGACAAAAAAATATTTTTTCCCCGCCATATTCTCCACTCAGTAGACAGAATGTGGTAAGTACCTTTAAAATGTGCCTCGTCTTAAGCGCTACACGTCAAAATTTATTTTGTTTCTTTACAATCAATATTGCGTTATTAGTGCAAGTGTAAACTTTACACTGAAAATATTTTTTCCGCCCGTAGCATCGTGGATGATGAATTTTTTTAAAAATGTTCTCCCTAATTAGTAGGTTACGAATCTGGTCGTAAAAGTTCTTTACACTCATTGGTTGTTGCACAGGAGTGTAAACTAGACGGTTTTTTACAGTTTTTGTGTGGCCGTGCATATCTGACTCAGTTTTACATTCTATGCAGTCTGATTGGTTTAGAAAGGTACACGGTTAAAAAATCTTGGGGAAACTTTTTTTATTTTTTCTTAAAAAATAATATTTTCGAATTTAGAGGCGGTTTATTGTAAAGAGTCTCAGACAAAAAATATTTTTCCCTGCCATATTCTCCACTTAGTAGAAAAAACGTCGTAACTACCTTTCAAATCTGCCTTGTCTTAAGCGCTACAAGTCAAAATTTATTTTGTTTCTTTAAAATCAATATTGCGTTATTAGTGCAGGTGTAAACTTTACACTGAAAAAATTTTTTCCACTAAGAGCGTCGCGGATGATGAATTTTTTTAAAAATGTTCTCTGTAAGGTTAGAATAATGAATCTGACCTTCAAACATTTCTACAATCAATGCACAGTAGCAGGGGTTTAAACTTTACACTCTAGTGAATGAGTAAAAAAACAGATTCTGTCAAAGATTTCTGAGCCAACTTCTTTGGTTAAGAGTTAAGATAATTTAAATGAACAAAAATTAAGTAATTTTTAGGGCTACACGTCAAAGCAAACCGTGTTCAAAAACACGTAATATTGAGTTGTTTATGGGGGTGTAAAGTTCGAAATCTGAGGTGTAAAATGGGCAAAAAAAATGGGTTTTTCGTATTTAATTGGTAAATCATATCAAATATTTTTCGGAACATAAGTTTTGCACATACAAACGTACTACAATCAAAGGGCTACAAACTGGCCTAAACCGAATTTATTTACACTCAATGGGGCGTTCGGTTCAGATTTTTAAAGTTTACAATGTGGTGGACAGTGAAAAATATGTGTTTGTCCATATTTTTGTTCGCCACCCCTTAAAAAGTACTTTATTTTTATCCTATTTGACCTCTCCTGACTTCTTCACTTCATATTTTTGTTCGCCACCCCTTAGAAAGTACTTTATTTTTACCCTATTCAAGCTCTCCCGACTTCTGCACAGAGAAAGTGGCAAACAAAAATATGCACAAACATGTATTTTTCACTGTCCACCACATTGTAAACTTTAAAAATCTGATCCCCATTGAGTGTAAATAAATTCAGTTTGGGCCAGTTTGTAGCCCTTTGATTGTAGTTTGTTTGTATGTGCCATACTTATGTTTGTAAACTTTACACTGAAAAAATTTTTTGGGAATAAAATCAGTTTGGGTTTTTTTTTAAACAGATGAAAAAAACCGATTGATTGCCCCAGATCTACATTCTTGTGCTCAATTTCCATACGCACGTACATGACCATTAAGCGCAATGCTTATGTAAGTCGCCCGGGACCACCTTCTCCTAAAAAATATCATATCTTTCATTCCATTCCCACACATATTTCCAATCAAAATCCGGGATAGGAAAATGGGCACTCGGGCTTAATGCGACTTGAGTACGAATTGGTAGGTGTGTTATCATATCTTACGTGTGTTAAAAGATCATATATGTGTGTCTCATATCTGTGCCTGTCTTGTTTGTACATTCCTTTACCGTAAACTTTTGCCCATAGGCCTATTGTCGTATTCATAGATCCTTTTCATATCTCTTGGTTCGTGTTGTTACGCCTCTTTTTTCCGCATCAGTTAAAACTGCGTGCAAGCGCCGTTTTGACGGCACTTTAAGATTTTACATTTTACAATTTGTTTTTGAGCCTGAGAGCCTCTCCGCCAGCTTCCGCGCTGAGCGTATCTTTTTTTCTTTTCGTTGCCGTACGTGAGCAGACTCTGTACATGCCTTTTTATCTGCTTGGCTGCAGAACTCGTCTGTTAGTTTTCCTGCATAGTGTGCACGCTTCTTTTTGCCGTACGCTTTGTTTTTAATCATTTGTGTTTGTTCCAATTGGCATCAGTTGTATGCCTTTGGTAGGGCTTTGTGCCCTTGTTTAATTACATTTATTGATTTTACCCGATTATCATAACACGACGGTCGGCAGCATGTATCCTCCATGCTGTTGCTGTTTAATTGCTTCATAATTTTTCTGTCCAAAAATATTGTACAAATTAATTATTTAATTAACGATGCTGGGCTCGGTTGAATTTCCATGCTGTTGAATTCTGTCCTTGTGCTACACTATATTTAGGAACCCTTAATATTTTCAAGCACCGGAATTTGGTCCAAAACAAGTTAAATAATAATCTTTTTGAGTCCTCAATAAGGTTTCCGGGGAACTTACTTTAATTAGGTACTTAATCTCAAAGGGGTTAAATAAGTAAGTTTCACTAGGTGCGTGCGTAGAGGGCCGGGCTACCTTGAATAGGCCGGGCCGCTTACCCCCAAATTGCCGGCTGGTGCTCAACCTCCTAAAAGGGCAAGAACCCCCGTGTGAGTGCATAAGCTTGAGATTTGGGTTAAGTAAGCGAAGTGAACGTAGCTTGAGTCTACGTATACACATCTGATATTTATTTGTCCTTGGGCCATTGTGGAGACTTAATTTTTCCATAAATGTTGATTGTAATATCAATATTACGAATCCGACTGAAATTTTCTTTAAACTCTGTGGTTGTGTAAAGTTTACACTGCATATTAACTCTTGTTCTAGAGCTTTGCGGGAGCTTAATTTTTTTCAAAATGTTCTACGTAAAATCAGAATTGAGAATCTGGCTGTTAGTTTTCTCTACACATAGTAGTTGTGTGAAGTTTGCACTAATCATTTGTTGTTAAAATGTAGTTTATACTACAAATTTATTTTACTTCCAAATCTGAGCGTTAGTGTTCCTTACAATTGATATTTGCGTAAAGTTAATGCTGAAAAACTTTGATCTGTTAAAATAATGTAAGGTTGTCTTGTTTGAAAAGGATAATGCTGATGTTAAGAACAGTATTGTTTTCCGTGTTCTTGGACTGCTGTCATTATTGTGGCATGTTACTGTATGTGTGTACTGACTGATGTACTCAAATATTACTTATTTAAAGTGGGGTACCAGCAAAGGAAAATGCTCTGATGGAACAAAAAAGATGAATATATTTGGAATTGTGGATTATCGAGGATGTAAAAGGAGGGGACTAGGAAAAATCTACCTAAAGTCGCAAAATCTGCAAAAAATTAGACTTCTCTAAGCAACGCAAAAAATTGATGTATATTCTGCGGCCAACAGATTAAGATAAATATTTAACCATAAAAATGTTTGAAAAAGCAGCACGTTAACTATGCAGTAGCTATGGGAAATGATATTGAGTAAACTAACCATCTTCTAAGCCAATTGAATGAAATAGCAAACATCGAAGACAATTGGAGACATGGTTGGTTTAAAACAGTAGGAAACGCGTATGTTGACTTGAGACAGACTAAATCTAGATAAACTAGCATGCCCGAAATGATTGTGTGCACTAATCCATCGGCCCCTGCTTTGCTTGCTATAATGCTCATAACAAAATAAAACAACTTTGAATACAATACCTCTTAGTTTTCTATCAATCAGGTGCCAGCAATTTAAAAAAGTAACCTTGATAGATTTCGTACACTCTTATCTGAAACTTCGAACATTATTAAAAAAAGACACTTTTTTAGAGGCCGCAGAATATACTTAGATTTTTAGCGTTGCTTAGAGAAAGTGATTTTGCGACTTTAGGTAGATTTTTCCTAGTATAATACATACACAATGCAAGTATAAATTGCTAAGTACCTAATGACATTCGCTACAACACTGACAAAGATAGGAATAACTACTATTTTTTGTTAACAAAAAGTTGGGTACTAGCATGAAAAAATGCTCCAATGGAACAAAAAAGGTAGAATATACTTGGAACAAAGAATTATCAAGGACGTAAAAGGAGGGGACTAGAAAAAGCTCCTATCTGCAAATGTCACAAAATTTGCTAAAACTCAGAAATTTCCTAAACAAAAAAAAATGAAAGTAAGGAAATCAAAGAAAAAACCTACTTGTGCCTAAAACTGCAAGATCTGCTAAAAATCAGACTTTTTCTAAGCAACGCAAAAATCGAAGTATATTCTGCGGCCTCTGAAAAAAATAGGTGAACCTTCTCATATTGTCCACCATACAGTGGGCGGTTCCAAAATTCTGAGGGGTTTTCAAATTCTAATATTGGCCTTAAAAATTAGTGCTATGGCGAAGAAAACACCATTTTTGAACGTTTTTTGTCGAGCTCCATCTATTGGTACCTACCAAAAAAAGCCAGAAAGAGCAGAAAGATTTAAAAAATTGAATTTTGGAGGTATTGTTAAATATTTGCATTTTCTTGTTGGGTATTTTGCCTTGGGGTGCATACCACACCTGGGCGTGGGGGTTTGGGGGTATGCACCCCCCCCCAGAAACCAAAATACCCCCCAGAAATCAAAATACCCCCCCCCAGAATTCAATTTTTGAAAATTTTTTTTGTTTTTTTCACTAATTTTTTGATGCCAATGGATAGTGCTTGATGAGAAACGTCGAAAATGGTGTTTTCATCGCCATACCACCATTTTTAAGGCCATTTTTGACCTTCAAAAAAATCTTGCACCCCCCCAGAATTTTCTTGCTGCCCACGTATGGTGCATACTCCCCAAACCCCCTACGTCTAGGTATGGTGTCCAATGCTTAATATAAAGCTTATAAAATAAATCTCAAATCTGCATTTTTGCTAATCACTTGCAACGTTAATTTATTCAATATTGTGGCTAGATAAATATTACAAAAAGTTATATCCTATGATTATTTGCAATACCGCAACGAAAGACTGTGATTTCTATATAATGCAAGCATCCATTCAGTACTCTTCTGGCGTTTAATCCCACCAGACCACCTGGATTTCATTCCTGCCCATGTAAACTGATGACTATTAGGCATGGGAGGTTAGGGGTATGCACCAGTGTTCAATCAGAATGTTGAAAATTGCCATTTTTCCAACATACCATAATTACTATTTTTTGACCCAGAAAAATATTGCAACATGGCGCTGCTCAGCTATGGCGATATCTGCTTTTGCAGAGTGAGTGGTTCAGTTATCCAGCCCAATGTTTTATCTTTGTTCGACAGGATGCTGCTGTCTTCTGCAGGCCGCAGAATATACTTCGATTTTTGCGTTGCTTAGAAAAAGTCTGATTTTTAGCAGATCTTGCAGTTTTAGGCACAGGTAGGTTTTTTCTTTGATTTCCTTACTTTCATTTTTTTGTTTAGGAAATTTCTGAGTTTTAGCAAATTTTGTGACATTTGTAGATAGGAGCTTTTTCAAGTCCCCTCCTTTTACGTCCTTGATAATTCTTTGTTCCAAGTATATTCTACCTTTTTTGTTCCATCAGAGCATTTTTCTTGCTAGTATATATATATATATATATATATATATATATATATATATATATATATATATATATATATATATATATATGTATATATATATATATATATATATATATATATATATATATATATATATATATATATATATATATATATATATATATATATATATATATATATATATATATATATATATATATATATTTACGCATATATGGACAAAACTAGGTAGCTCTTGTTACTGCCTAAAAGCAGCCAGGCAAGCATTGTTTGATCTTTGTTGTTGCAATTGTTGCAAGTTTAGGGTTTGCTGATTTGGAAAGGGGCTTTGTCTTTAAAGCAACTTCAATAAAGATGCACAATTTAAAAGTCCAGTCAATTTTGAATCAAATTTTTTGAGTGCCAAAACGGGTGCTTTGTTCATCATATAAATAACCCTTTTAAAATGGGTTGACCCCTTTTAAGGAATATGGTTAGAGTTAACTCTAACCCTATTAACTTTTGGAATGGGGTGAACCCTAACCCTAACTCTATTGTATTTTACTAACTTTGCCAACACTAGTATGTGTGTATGTAAGTTTGTGATGTTGACCTCATCCTCAAATATGTGAACTACAGTAGCTTGCTGGTTTATTGTCATATACATACTGTAAAGTGTCAAATTACATATACTTCATGTGCAAAAAAGCTGTGCTCATTAATTATCTACACAGCTCATGTCAGCTTCATAGACTATGTAGGTACATAGGCACCTAGTCTGTTTCACTAACTTTGTGCATAAATTCTAATAATTCTAATTGACACCAAGTCGAGGGTCACGACTCACGATAATTATATATCAGATAAGATCCATGTTATTATTGCAATCTGCCAGCTTATTGCCAGGAATATTTTTAAAATTTATTACCAAGCTTGCATAAAACCAACTATACCTACACAGTTGTTTTCATCTTCATTTAGAAAATAACTATTTCAAAAGGCATTTAAAATTAAAATTTTAATACAAATGTCAAAGTTATTACATTTTTAAAAATATAATATACCATGTAAAAACAATTTTTAAACTTGAAATTGTCAGAAAAGTCAGAAATTGAATTATTTTTCAAGGGATCATTAAAATTAAGCTAAGACTAAATATCAGAAAAGAGCTCCTTCATTCTAAACAGAGTTATTTATTGAAAAAAATATCGCTCAACTAATTTAAGAATTTAAATCACAATTGTGCTGCTTTATTGATACCTGTAAAGTTTGGTTGAAAATGACATATTAAATTTCAGATTGAAAAACCTCGATTTAAATATAAGCGTGAGCTCTGATTTTATAGATTTATGCTTGCAAAAAAGGCTTTGCCTTATTCCATTTCTTGCAAATAAATATCTTTCTGGATTTCCAAATTTCCATTTTATTTAATGTTGGTAATTTTATTTAAAAACAAGTAAAGTCATAGATCTTTTTCTAGAGAGAACGTTTTGATGTTGCTTATAGAAAAACATCTTTGGGTTGCTACACAGATGAGTGCAAGGTCATGGTATTGCCAACAAAGATGATCATAAATTATGTAGGTGCATGCATTAATTATAGTCTGCTTCACGTGACTCAGAAATGGGGCGCATGCATTAATTATAGTCTGCTTCACATGACTCAGAAACTGGCTACCAAAAATCAATACAATTCCAAGTTATTATTAAACAAGGAGGCATATATTAGGTCCTTTTGTCTTACCTATGTACATGCATGCCTATTAATTAAAATTTAAGTGACCACGCAAAAATATATGACCTCATTTTTTGGTCTCTTAGAACTTCAATTTGTATATTTGTTGAAAATCTATAAAAGATTTGTCGAACTTTGATTTGCACAACATCAGAATTCAATTAGATATTTGCCACACTTTGTCTCAAAGTTTGACAAACTTCGACGTGCATTTGATTGAAGTTCTTTCAAAAATTTATCAAACTTTGATTAGCGTCTTATCAAAGTTTGACAGTCTTCTATAGTACTTTAATCAATGTTATTTATCAAACTTCCATAGAAGTTCTTTGAAGTTTGACAGTCGTCTATATAACTTGTATCAAAGTTATTTATCAAACTTTTATAGAACTTCTTTGAAGTTGTTTATCAAACTTCATAGAACTTCTTCAAAGTTCTTTATCAAACTTCTATAGAAGTTCTTCAAAGTTTGACAGTCTTCTAAAGAACTTCTATCAAAGCTATTTATCAAACATCAAACTTCTATAGAACTTCTTCAAAGTTTGACAGTCTTCTATAGAACTTTGATCGAATTTATTTATCGAACTTCTATAAAACTTTGTCAAAATTCTTTAACAAACTTCTATAGAACTTCCACGAAGTTCTTCACTGAACCATGAATTGATACAAGATGCCTTACTTAAATCAATTGGCTTGGACGTTTTTACTTACTAAATGAGTAAACTAGTAGACAAAAATTTGCTCCTTAGTGCCGAGAGCAAATTAGATCTTTTTACTGTACCTACAACACAAGATGCAATAGGACAATTGTATTGGTCCAAAGTTAAACTGCAAAACCCTTGCACAAATGATGGCCCTACAAATTTTGTATTCCGCCTGATATTTATGTTAGATTTATCCAGAAATTATATTTATTTCACAATTTTTATTGTGAAACCCGATGACTCAGCATGCAGAATTACAACCACAGCAGATAAAGCACAAGTGGGTGATCTTGTGCTGCCTATCAACTTGATTGGAAAGACTTTTTCGAGCATATCAAAAACTTTCTTAATGGAAAGCTAATTTCTGATAGGTAAGAAAACTTAAAACCTAAAATTGAAATGTTCTCTAAGGTTTTTTATTTTTTCAGTGGTGACAGATATGCGTATCAATCTTTTTTGGAAACTGAATTGAACTATAAAAGAGACGCTAAAAAAGCACAATTACAAGCGGCAATGTATCACCACAACTTTGATGATTGTGAAACACAACAAAATCCTGGTTTTAAAACTCACATGAGCATATTCAAAGACAGTGCATGGGTCAAACTAATGGCACCAATTCATGGCAATTTAATGTTTCAAGACAGATTTTTAATACATCAATACACACTATGCTTAGAATTTTACAGAAACAGTAATAGTTTTTGTTTAATTGATATAGACAAAAATCCACAAACAAATTATAAAATTGAAGTCAAACAAATGTGTTTATATATCAAAAAGGTCGAAGTTGCAGACTTAATTTCCTTAGCTATAGAATCTATGCTACAAAATACTACCGTAACATATCCAATATAACTGACACAGATAACAAGTCTACATATAACCAAAAACTGTCATTCAACTCCACTGAATGCACTTTTTTCTGACACTCTGCCAAGGCATATTGTCATTGGACTCGATAGTGCATTGACAGCTAGGGTTTCATACAAAGCATCATTATTTACAATTTCAAGATTTTAGAATTATCAAAATTTAAATTACTAGTGGCACAACTGCAGTACCCTCAATTGCCTTATAAATTAAATTTTGATGAAAATCAGCTGATTTGATCATTTGCACAATTGTTTGATGGTTTAGGAATTTTGCAAGACAATTAGGAAATATGATTAATTTAGAGCGATTTAAAAACGGTTCTACTTCATTTGTTTTCAAATTAAGCACTGATGGTGCTGACAACCATATGTGAGCAGCAAGAGAATAATGAGAGGGAGGTGAAAAAATTTTCAGAGGTCAAAAATGGTCTTAAAAGTGGTTGTATGGCGGAAAAACACCATTTTCCGACGTTTCTCATTGAGTACTATCCAATAGCATCAAAAAATTGCTAAAATAGCAAAAAAATTTTGCTGGGGGAATATTTTGATTTCTGGGGGGTATTTTGGTTTCTGGGGGGTGTGCATACCCCCCAAACCCCTCCACGCCCAGGTGTGTGCAAGAGCAAAAATGTGTTTTTTATTATGATTATTGATTTTAGAATAAAATTTCTTTTTACACATCCAAAAGCAAAATGTTTACTTACAGAAAAAATAAGCAAGTTTCATTTAAATGTATTGGGTGATTGGCTGGAGGGTGTTAATTTGATGTCAAATCAATATGAAAAACCATCCAGTGATATGAACAAAATAATTGATGAAATGATGCTCGGAGCAGTAGCTAAAAAATTGATTTATTATGGGATACTGTTGCTGTACTTGTAGCCAGGTAACTTATCAAACAAAATTTTAATTTTGAAAAAAGATAAAAAGGAGCAACAAATCACATTAACCTTACTACAATTTAAAGCTTGGTATAATTAGAAGGATGATATTCTGAAAGCTGTCAAAAAAATGCAGGGTACAAGCTTAATTTCTTTAAATTTGACATTTTTAAATCAAAAATTATTTATTCAGGTTCAATCAAACGTAGATTAAAGAGGGAATAAAATCTTGGAGGTGATTTGGATTTGGAAAAGAAAAAGCGATATGCACCATCAATTCTCGAAAAAGCTGATGGTATAACTTAATTTGTTGACTTGTTTTTAATATATGATTGATATTCACATATTTAGATAACCATATATTACCTAAAAACAAGAAAATTGTGATGAGCAATAGTGATCTATAACCAAAAAATGATACTTCAATAAATAACAATGATACTAATATGTTCTATTGACAATATCCTATACCCCCATATACTCAACCATTAGATTTTTTCCTTGACAAATATTCACAATATTAATATAGTGATATGAGCGTGAATTGTATTTCTTTAATGATATACCCTAATATGTATTTGATTCGTTCTCCATTCCTCCATAGATTTTAAAACTTAGAAAACATATTGAAAATGTACAACTTTAAAAACATTAATAGTAAAATAAATCATTTATTTATAATACCCTACAAATTGCTGTCCTGTTGTGTGCCAAACAAAAAATCTACTAAAACATTATATATATATATATATATATATATATATATATATATATATATATATATATATATATATATATATATATATATATATATATATATATATATATATATATATATATATATATATATATATATATATATATATATATATATATATATATATATATATATATATATATATATATATATATATATATATATATATATATATATATATATATATATATATATATATATATATATATTATATTTATATATATATTAGGTTATAATCCACTTACACATTTCTTCATTTTTCTCTTTTGACATGTTATCAATTTCATTTTTGGCTTTATTATCCTTTTCATGATTTGAAGCCTTAAATAAATATATTGTTATACATTAAATATAATATAATAAAATGATAACTTCATTAAAATTACTTCTTCACTACTGACACTTTTGGTTTCTGGTTCTTCATTGTTTTTCAACAAACAAATGCGATTTTCCCTAATAAAGTAACCATTTTTAATAAAATATTGTTTTTACTCTTTTTTGCATTGAAGCAAAATTGTAATATCATATTTATACATTTAAGGAACTTTTTAAAATAATTTATCAAACAAAAGCAATTGAATTTCTTTTAACAAATAGTTAAGTTCTTTTACCTCTGGTGGTACCATGTCCCATGGTGGGGATGGAGAGTCACTTGGATCATATTTGTGGTGTTTGGTATTATCCTAAATAAATGTTTAGTATTTAAAATTTCTCCATTCATTTTTAAGTGCTTATGAACTATGCGCTGCGCGCATAGTCTAGTTTGTTTGCTTCGCTCACAAGCTAAGGTCATAGGCTACAAAACAAAAAAAATTTATGAAAATTGGTCAATAATTGAGAAAGTCATGAAGAAAATAAGGATACCCAATTTCTGAAGTAGCAAATCAATCAGTGTAGCTTATAGAATGTGGTTTACTGTAAATGAATTTAGGTATTTACAATTAATGTTATATCATGAAACAGTAGGCGCTTGGCACCTAATTGTCTTTTGGGTCATGAACTATGTGCTTGTTCATATTCCAAAATTGAGAGTCAATGTGTGTAAGAATCACCTTGCTGTAATGACTTACGTAAGCAAAAAAATAATTTTTCTTTGTTTTAGCATATATTACACAACTTTTTACGCTGATTCCGAATCTGTAAATCGTTTTATGCAAAAATAACTTTTAGCTGACTTAGAGGGGTTAAAAGTGTGAAAAATTGGAATATGTTCCAAATTTCATATGTTGATTAATATTTTCCAGAATAATTAACATCTTTCAATAAAGTTTTTTAAATTACAGAAGATTGAATGGGCTTTACAAAAAGTATAGAAAGTTTGTATACCGGATCATCCCACAGGATACAGCAGTCAATAAAGGTCAAAAATATCATAGACCGGGAAAAGATAGGCTTACTTCCCCTAGAACTGTTCCCACACCCCTAAATATACTTATGAGTGTCATTAATCATTCATGTTTTCAGCTAGAACATTTGACAACTCAAAAATTTAGAAGCGCGGCTGTGCGCGCTTTGTACTGATTCCAGCCACCTGCTCAGAGGTGCAACTTTTTGTTCTCTGATACAGACTTACTTTGCTTGCATGGTGTGCCTTGTGCACCTTGTATGTGCTTGCTTTGCTCACATGATGTGCTCACACCTATACACACTCGCTTCACTTGCATGTGCTTTGTGCATCTATATGTGCTCGCTTTGCTTGCATAGTGTGCTTAGCCGCACATATACACGCTTGCCCCGCTTGCATGATGCGCTTTGCGCACATATACGCACTCGCACCGCTCCCATGGTGGGCTCCGCGCACCTATATGCGCTTGCTCCACTTGCATAGTGCGCCCTGTGCACCTATACATGCTTGCTCTGCTCGCATGGTGCGCTCCGCACAACTATACGCGCTCGCTTTGCTCGCATGGTGTGCTTTGCACACATATACGCGCTTGCTCCACTCGCATGGTGGGCTCCGCGCACCTATACGTGCTCGCTTTGCTCGCATGGTGCGCTTTGCACACATACATGCGCTCGGTCCGCACGCATGGTGGGCTCCTTGCACCTATACGCGCTTGCTCCGCTTGCATGGTGCGCTTTGCGCACATATACGCACTTGCTCTGCTCACATGGTGCGCTTCTTGCACCTATACACACTTGCTTCGCTTGTATGGTGTGCTTTGCACACTTGTACGTGCTTGCTTTGCTCACAATTTGTGCTCCGCACACCAATTGTGCATATACATGCTTGCTCTGCTTGCATGATGCAATTTGCGCACCATGTAAGAGCTTGCTCCGCTCGCATTAGGCGCTCCAAGCACCTACACGCTGCTTGCTTTGCTCGCATAGTGTGCTTTGCACACCTATATGTGCTCGCTTTGCTTGCATGGTGCGCTTCGTGCACCAACACGCTAACTTTTGCTCGCATGGTGCGCTTCTTGCACCAAGACGCGCTCGCTTTGCTCGCATGGTGCACTCCGCACACCTATACATGCTTGCTTTGCTTGAATAGTGCGCTTCACACACCTATATGTGCTTGCTTTGCTCGCATGGTGCGCTCCGCGCACCCATACATGCTCGCTTTGCTCGCATGGTGCGCTCCACGCACCATGTATCCTTAGCATACACTGAAATTTCATATCTGTGACTATACACCACAATCAAAATTAGTTTTAAAGGCTTACCCTTACCCATATAAGCCCTTGCAAGAAAAATATTGATCTGGCATCAATAATTCCCAAAAAAAATGCAAAAACTACGTTCAAACCATTATGGTAGCACTTTTTCTCGAATTGAGCAAGACTTTGAAAATTTATAACTCCACGAATATTAGTCCGATCTTGACAAACTTTTTTGTTATGATGCTTAGAGCATCCGCCAACAGGAAAAAATATAAAAATTGCATCACATTATTTTGGCGGAAGTCCAAAATTTGCCATTTTCGGCTATACTTTGAAGCCTCATTTCTCACGAACTGCGAACCTTTAAAATATGAGACTTGTTGCGCTAGGCTCCTTAGACAAAGTACTTCTTAAAAACAAAATATAAAAAAATTTCCTAAGAGCGTTGTTAAGATATTGAATGACAAAAAATCAACACATTGGATTACTGTAGCTTACTGTAAGTCAATTCTAGCCTCATGGTTTTTGCACCAATCGATAGATCTCTTTTAAGGCGCATCTAATGACATTTTGAAATCCGATCTAGCTTCAACAGAAACAGTTTTAACACAATTGTTCAGAATTATCGATTTTTTAAACTGTAGATACTATAGCTCCATAAAAATTTCTTTAAATAAAAAAAGTAATGACATTTTCGGATTCAGCGTTAAATTTTGAATCTATTTATGCGCTTAATTGTTCACTACAATCAAACCGTTGATACAAAAAATGCTGATTTTCAAAAAAATGGCCAAAAAATGGCATTTATATGAGATTTGCTAAAAGCCATCATAATGGTATGGACCGACACCTATATATCCTTGTTCTACTGCCTAAAGCTGCATATTATAGCAAAAATTGGAAAAATCGTTGCGGAAGATTTTGAGATCTAGAACATGGCCAAAATATCAATTTTTTGATTTCTTACTGTAGCTCAAGTAACCAATGACTTTTATGAAATGGGACTTGTTTCATTGAAAAGAGCGCAAAATTTTACCTAGGCGGATTTGTCTCCTTTGGAGATACAAATTCAGAAGATGGCGAGGCTCTAGGAGCAATGCCTGAGGAGCTACGGGTAATGGAAAATTTTTTCCAAAATTGGCCAAAATCTACAGTAATCCAGGGAGCGGTCGTCAAAAATTTTTACCAGCATTTTTGAAAGCTTCAGCCCCAATTACCTTTTTCATTTTTTTAAAAACTCACAGGAAAAAATTCCCTTCCATTTTCTTATTATAAGAATAAATGATAACTAAATTAATTTACAAAACATTATTCATAACAAAGTGGGTATTCATATGCAAAATGTTATATAAAAATAATGCTATAATGAAAACTTACTTCATCAGAGTTCAACAGAAGTGGTGAAAAATTAATTTCGGACTTGTATGCAATGCCTTTCTGAAAAGTTTCAATAGATTTCCTCAATATTCACATAAAATACTGATAAATTATACTTTAGTTGTCAAATTTACAGATTCAAACAATTTTCCTAAATTCACCTCCGCTAAGGGCTCCAGTGATTTGCTGCCTAAATGCATAATAGACATTTAATAAAAATAGGAAAACAAAGGATAAGCAGTACAGTGTATAACCATAGGTGGGCAGCACCAAAATTCTGGGTGAAAAATTTCTGGGGGGGGTGAAAAATTTTTAAAGGTCAAAAATGGTCTTAAAAGTGGTTGTATGGCAAAAAAAACACCATTTTTCGACGTTTCTCATCAAGCTTTATCCAATGGCATCAAAAAATTGCTAAAAAAGCAAAAAAAATTTTTTTGGGGGGGGGGGTATTTTGATTTCTGGAGGGGAATATTTCAACTTCTGGGGGTGCATACCTCCCACCAAACCCCACGCCCATGTGTGTGTATAACTAATATTTTTGTAAAATAATTAATTAAAACTTTAAAAGAAAAAAATATTGACTGAACATTTTTCTTTAAATAGTAGAGCTAACAAATACACGTCTTTCAAAATTGTATTACGATATAACTGCCAACAAACTTAGATCATTAGGACCTATTTATTTGCTCTATTAATTACATGTAATGTATTTGTATTTTGACTGTGGAAGTTTGTATACTTATGTATTGAACATCGTAGACATCAAAATTAACCATCTACTTACACAACCATACTGCACAACATATAAAGCTATTTAATTTACAAGCTGGAAGGCTACTGACTGCATGTAGTTGTTCACATATTACTCTGTATGCACCAAGCATAGCAGATGGAAAGTTGGTATACTTAGTTTTAGACCGCGCAATTTGTGGTTTACTTACACAATGATACGCAGAGCCCTATGAAGCTATTTACTTGACATGCTGGAAGGCCACCAACTGTACATAATTTCTTACATAACACATTGTATGTACAATGCATAGCAGATGGAAGGTTATAATACTTAGTTTTAGACTGCACAATTTGTAGTTTACTTACACAATGATACTGCAGAGCCCTATGAAGCTATTTACTTTACACGCTGGAAGGCTACTGACTGTACATAATTTTTTACATAACACATTGTATGTGCAAAACATAGCAGATGGAAAGTTGGTATACTTAGTTTTAGACCACATAATTTGCAGTTTACTTGTACTCAGTGATACCACAGAGCCCTATGAAGCTATTTACTTAACATGCTGGAAGGCCACTGACTGTACATAATTGTTTACATAACACATTGTGTGTGCAAAGCATAGCAGATGGAAAGTCGGTATACTTAGTATTAGACCACACAATTTGGGGTTTACTTACACAATGATACAGCAGAGACCTATGAAGCTATTTACTTTACATGCTGGAAGGCTACTGACTATACGTAATTGTTTACATAACATGTTGGATGTACAATGCATAGCAGACAGAAAGTTGGTATACTTAATGTATCAAAGACCCTAGACAGCAAAATTTACTGTCTAGTTAAATAATGGGATACGGATAACTCACCCCCCATTTTGCCCCCACACAACTCGCTCCCCACAACTCACCCCCACAACTTGCCCCCAAGTACAACTCGCCCCCACACAACTTGCCCCCCAAGCAACTCGCCCCCACACAACTCACCCCCAACAAACTTGCCCTCACACAACCTCGCCCCACAACTTGCCCCCACAAGTTGCCCCTGCACAGTTCGCCCCTGACAGTTTACTCTTGGAAATTGAAGCCAAAGATTTGCGATTTTGAATGCAGATAAGCAGTAAGCACAGTAGGTACCTACCTACTTTAAATGTCTTTTTCTATGATTTTATGATTGCACAGTTATAAAACAGGCTGTAGCAAATCTTCAAGCCCAATAAGTGATATTGCCCCGTTTCCGCCCAAGTGTTATGTAGCCAGAGGACAAAATCGCCATTACACTGGTACAAGCACGTAATAGGTTACCATGTTCAGTCACATTAGTACCTACATACAATGTGTAGTTACTTGATAGGCAGATACAAAAAAGCATAACCAATTTTTTATCCCTCGGACTCGGGTGTTTGGTGAAAATGAATTCTAAATTAGGCTTGCTGACCTTTTTCACACAATTAAAAAATCATTCAACTTATAACAAGAAATCCCGGCAATCCTCACAATAAAAAGTATCTGCAGATTTCTATGCGAATTCGCCGCATTGTTCAAGATGGCGGCAACCAAAATCTGGTAGATTACTTGCGGGGCATAGCCTACAATTTCGAATTTTAAATTTTTAATTTTGAATTGTCTTTTGGTTTCAAAACAGTAAATGAAACTTGCTTGCAGCAGTCTGTTAAGAAGTAGGTAGGTGCATCACCACAAATAATTACAGAAAAAATAGATAGGAGGTATGTTTACATAGGTTCATTTCCACTCTTATACACACACTGATTCTGATGTATAAACTCAATTAAGAGGGTTCAGCTTTGGACATCAATGTTAGCACGCATCCTGTTCATATATAGTTTCTAGCAGCATTTAAAAACTACTTGTTCTCATTATATTGCCTGATTTTTTTCTGGAATTCTCCATTATTTCATTTTGGGGCAGGAATACCACTATCCACCTACATTCCCACTTGGCTGTCAGGTTATGGGGCAAGGAAAGTGATGGATTACTGTTGAATATGTACACTGGCAGGGGTCAAACTGATTTGTCAATCAAAAACGGTTTGGGGGCAACTATGTGGGGGGCGAGTTGTGTGAGGGGCGAGTTGTGGGGGGCGAGTTGTGTGGGGGCAAGTTGTGGGAGGCGAGTTGTGTGGGGGCAAATTATCCGCAAACCTAAATAATAGTCACTACCACACATGGGCGTGGGGGGGTTTGGGGGTATGCACCCCCAGAAGTTGAAATACCCTCCCCACCAGAATTCAAAATACCCCCCCAGAAAAATTTTTTTTTTTTGCTTTTTTAGCAATTTATTGATGCCATTGGATAGAGCTTGATGAGAAACGTCGAAAAATGGTGTTTTTTCGCCATACTACCATTTTTAAGGCCATTTTTGACCTTTAAAAATTTTTTCACTCCCCTCCCAGAAATTTCTTGCTACCCCCCCCCCAGAGTCTTTGGTGCTGCCCACACTATGGTCACTACCATACGTGGGCAGCAAAAAAATTCTGGGGGTGCAAGATTTTTTCGAAAGTCAAAAAATGGCCTCAAAAATAGTGGTAGGGCAATAAAAACACCATTTTTCGAATTTTCTCATCAAGCACTATCCATTGGCATCAAAAAATTGTGAAAAAAACGGAAACAAATTTTCAAAAATTGAATTCTGGGGGTATTTTGGTTTCTGGGGGATGCATACCCCCCAAACCCCTTCACACCCAGGTGTGGTCACTACTAAAGTCGTTGCATTCTTTTTCTAAATTTTGTGGACTTGATGTGGGTTTTTAGACCAACTAACTTTTCATAGTTTAACTCCTGTATATGAGGTATGTGCTGAAGAGCTCGTGTCTATGATACTTACTGTGATTTTACTATTAACTAGATTATCAATCAAGGCTCTGATATGCAAGCAGAGTTTTTGCTTTTTCCAGGTATTGGTTTGGAAAGAACAGCATTAATTTCATCATAGGCTCTGTTACACACAGCTGAAGTAATGATGCACTCTTTGGTGGAATCACAGTTGAAGTTAAATTTGACTTATAACTACCAGGCTAAAGACTGCCTGTATGCCAACAAATCAGTAAAGTGTTAAATCTAGCAAGAAAATCAGTATCAAGCAAGAAATTAACAGGACATTGATCAAGAACATAAGTAAGAAGCAGAGAATAAGAAACTTGTTCGCTCACATTTTGGAAGTAATTAGTAGCACAACTACAACTGAGTACGTACCTCAGATGTATGTCCTCTAGCTGCAGTTAATGATTTTATCACCGAAGCTAATAATAGTAATTTCACTTCTTCATGCATTGCTTAAAACATATATAAACATTCAAAACCAGTGTCAATAAGAGCATGTAATTCGAAATTTTCATATGTTTTTGGATTCTGCACAATAACCAGAATAAATAAATGATTGCCTAAAAGATTTTTAACTTATTTCTGTTGATGCACTGGTAATTTTAATATTTTATTGATTTTTGTTTTACAATGGTTCCAACATAGGTGGGCAGCACCAAAATTCTGGGGGGAAGGTTAAAAAATTTCTGGGAGGGGTGTGAAAAACTTTTTAAGTTCAGAAAATGGTCTTAGAAGTGGTTGCATAGTGAAAAAACACCATTTTTCAACATTTCTCATCGAGCACTATCCAATAGCATCAGAAAATTGCTAACAAAGCAAAAAATTTTTTTCTCGGAGGAGGAAGGTATTTTGATTTCTGAGGGGGGTATTTCAACTTCTGGGGGGTGCATGCACCCCCCCAAACCCCCTGCATACCCATGTTTTTTTATTCCAAAGCATTAGTTCATAACTTGGAAAACATATTAGCTGAAAAGTGTTGTTTGGATTTTTCTCTCATACCCGTCTTAGAGTCAGAGGCACACATGGGCGTTGGGGGTGGGGGTTTGGGGGTATGCACCCCCAGAAGTTGAAATACCCCCCCCCCATAGAAATCAAAACCCCCCAGAAAATTTTTTTTGCTTCTTTAGCAATTTTTTGATGCCATTGAAAGTAGTAGTACAATGCTCTCATCGGGCATCAGTACAGGGAGATAGGCAACTGTGTAAGTATAGGCAACTACGTCACATCATAGCTTTTTGCCAGTTGACCAGAAATATGATTCATAGGGCTCGCTCGCTTGCTAATGGCATAAAAAACGCGCTCGCTTGCTAACGTCATAAAAAACGCGCTCGCTCTATTTTAATTAAATCTTAAACATTTCCAGCATAATATGCACTTTTTTGAAAAATTTATGGACAGCATCTTCGCTTTTAAGACCAACCATTTAAACAGTACCGGTGGTAAAAATTAAAGCCGTAACATGAGGGAAAGTTAATTTGGCGGCCGGAAATAATTCTGGCTCTAAGTGCACAAACTTTTTATGCATGCGAGCAAAACCTGCAATGTTTATTCGACTGTTCATTCTACCCATGCCTACTACATTATGTACTTTTATCTGCAAAATTTGTAAGGTGTAGCCGCTCTGTTGTAAAAAAGTGCACATTTGTTCATTGGCTAGCTTGTTTTCATGTATGCTCTTTGTGCCTACACAAACCAATTTTCCAGAGCTAAACAATAAACCAGTACTCTTTGGCTGTGTTATTTTAATAATTAAGCCGTTAAACTTTCTTGGATTGTATTTGACGCCCTTACATGTTTTTGCAATTTTATACAAGTCTAAGGGTTTGTGAGACAGACAACTTGTGGAAACAACATTCACAGCTGTGGCCATTTTGAATGAAAATGAATAAAAACGCGAGTATTTATAGCTTCAGAAAAACGAAGTCTTGACTTCATGAAAATGTAACTTGATAATCACTTTTCCAGAAATAAACGGAACAAATTCATCTAAATCATCTTTAATGTTAATTTTGATACTCGAAATGTCCTTAACAAGAATAGGGACATAGTGGGGGTAGTTGAACGTTTTGTCTGGTCTCCAAGCAGTGCTTCGTCCAAATCAAGAATAAGGACAATTTATGTCTACCTCGCGCCTTTGCAGTGGCAGTCGCCCATGCTACTCATAGAGCGGCTCCTGAGGATCAAATGGCCAAGGATCGGTATAAGAACATGTGCCATGGGGATGTAGGTTAATGGAAAATGCAGCACAAGGCGGCCATAGAATTAGTGCGACAGGCCAGATTAGCAGACCACAACGGCGCCTCTGGAATTGCCTAACTACAGGCCCTCCATGCCATTCTACCTCGCTACCAGGTCAAGGTCTTCAGCGTTGATTTCTTCAATGCTATTGTTTATTGTGGACCAATGGCTGAACAGATTCTGCACCTCTACCACCATGACCAACATTTTATGGTCATTACCTCAATGCCAGCATTCTTTGACCATGGTTACTATTGTGAGGAGTGCAACAAGGCCTTCGATCATGCCAAAATGCACCATTGCAGCGCCAAGGGCCCATGCTGTTGTACAGCACTGCCATGTGTGGACAACCAACACCTACTCCTTTGCAAGGACTGCAATCAATATTTTCGAGGGCAACAATGCTTGGACAATCATTGCCGCATTAATGCCCAGGGCTTGGATGCTAAGCGCCGCCGCTTACTATCAATTTGTGATAAGATCAAGCAATGCAAACATTGTGGCCGCCGCCACCTTATGGGCCAGGGAAAAGTTAATACTCATTGATGCGACTATTTTACTTGCCATACATGCAAGCAGGAGGTGCCCAAGGAGGACCACTTGTGTTATATGCAGCCACTCAAGGAGGAGAAGCCTAAGTCGCCAGCCAAATTCGTATTTTACGATTTTGAGACACGCCAGGACATTATGCTGGACAAAAACAAGCTGGGCCCACAATTTGTGCACAAGCCAAATCTATGCATTGCCCACATTGTCTGTGAGCAATGTCGTCATGGCCAGCTTAGACACTGCCCAAATTGTGGAGACAACCGGCGACTGTTCATTGGTGATAACTTCGTGGACGAGTTTTGCGAGTTTGTGTTTGCATTGGACAATATAATTGCCATTGCCCACAGTGCTAAAGGATTTGACACCCAATTCATATTACGTTACCTCTGCAAACAGGCCGTTGTACCTACAATTATCACTGAAGGCCTGGAGATTATGTCATTATCAGTTGGCAATGTCAAATTCTTGGACTCGTTCAAATTTTTACCAATGGGACTCGCCGCCATACGCGGGCAGCAAGAAAATTCTGGGGGGTCCAAGATTTGTTGAAGGTCAAAAAATGGCCTTAAAAATGGTGGTATGGCAATAGAAACAAAATTTTTCGACGTTTCTCATCAAGCACTATCCATTGGCATCAAAAAATTGCGAAAAAAACGGAAAAAAAATTTTCAAAAATTGATTTCTGGGGGGATCTTTTGGTTTCTGGTGGGGTCCAGACCCCCCCCATGCCCATGTGTGCTCGCCGCAATGCCCAAGGCCTTTGATGAGCCAGAGCTGAAGAAGGGCCATTTCCCTCACTTGTTCAATACATTGAACAATCAGGACTTTATTGGTGAATGGCCCGACGCCTGGTATTACTCGCCTGCTACACACGTCATTTTCACACAATTTGAGAATTTGAGTACATTTATGAGTATAACTTCTGATCCGCTGGTATTTTTTGTAAAAATAAATACAATAAATGATCACAATTCATTCAGCTTGCTCAAAAATTAGTCCATGTTTCATGTTATAACATGCCTGCAGTTTGACAGTCGGTCAAAGCTGACAAACCTGCTCACTCATTGAATAACTTATTTCAGTGGAGAGAGGTTTTTTGAGATGAACTCAAGAACCACCAAACGGATTTTCATGAAATAAAGTGTTTTAGATAGACAATTTTAAAATAAAACTATTTTGCCAAAAAACGTATAGCTAGTTCATGTCTACAGTATGCTAGGCTCAAAAAAGTGCTCAAACTTTGCTTGGTCACTACAGTATACAGGTTAAGTTTCATATTTTGAAAAATAGCAAAATAGTTAGATATTTTTGTGCTCTAAATTTACCCCTTTTTGTTTTTCGTGTTTCTGAATAGTCCGTCCTGCAATTTCAATCCAATTATTTTTCCAATATGGCTGCCCCCATAAGGTATGCATTTTACTCACACTATTTTTCATATTTTTAAACGTTTTAGCACATTTTAGAATGCCCATAAAAGGCTCGTTTGAATGATATTCTATTTGTCTGATTTACTGAAAATTCCAGTTTTTCAATATGGCTGCCAGAAAGGCTGTCATACTGTAGCTTTCAATGTTTTTAGCTATTATTCTGTGAGATTATGACATATTTCAATATTTTTTTCAGTAGATAGCTAGAAAACTCAAAGTTCTTTCTAACAAGCTATGTCTCATGTTCTGAATCTTTCTAGTTCATTCAGGGAAGTTCAAAAACCTCAGAATTATTCATTGTATAGTGAAAATGACGTGTTCAATGCAAGCAAAGGCCCACAACCCATTTTACCACTGGTACAAGGATGAGAAGGGCAAACAGTTTGACTTTAAGGCAGAGTTGTTAACCTACTGTGAGTCGGATGTGGATATTCTATGTCAATGCTGCCTTAAATTCAGGGACACTTTTATGGCTGAAACCAGCATGGACCCTTTTAGTCATTCAATGACAATTGCTGGGGCCTGCAACCAAGTATTTTGCGCCAACTACCTCAAGCCAAACACTATTGGCATTGTGTCCTATGGTGGCTATTGACGCAAGGATAAACAATCCGTCATTGCCCTCAAGTGAATTGAATGGCTGAGTCATAGTCTCAGCATTGATATTTGTCATGCCCTAAACTATGGCAAGCAGCAAATTGGACAATACAAAGTGGATGGCATTCACAGCATGGACATTTATGAATTCAACGGCTGTTATTGGCATGGATGCCTCGACTGTATGAAAGAGCATCATCAATTAACATCCGATCAAATACTCACTGCCGATGAAGCGTACCAACAAACTGTCAAGCGCTACCAATATTTAGAGGCCAGAGGATACACTGTGCACGAAACGTGGGAGTGCCAGCTAGCCTGTCATATGCGCCAAAATTCTGATCTAAAGGACTTTTTTAACAACGTGGCCATTATGGAACCAATTGATCCACAGGAGGCATTTTATGGCGGCTGTACCAATGCCACAAAGTTGTATCATCGGGTCAAGAAGGATATTCTTGGCAATGCCTTGGAGCATATTAGCTACACAGACATTTGCAGCCTTTACCCGATAGTCAACAAGTACGGCAGGTACCCTGTTGGCCATCCACACATTATGACAGAGAATTTTGCCATAATTACGAGGAATAATCAGCCGTACGAAGGACTTATTAAAGCCAAAGTACTGCCTCCTTGACGCCTACTTCATCCAGTACTGCCTTACCGAACCAACAACAAATTGATGTTTCCATTGTGCAAGAAATGCGCTGATGGTAAACTATAGGGACCCTGCTCTCACTCAAACAATGAACGCGCCCTCATTGGCGCCTGGGTCACCCTGGAACTCAACAAAGCCTTGGAGCTTGGATATGTAGTGCTGGAAATTTATGAAGTGTGGCATTATGATCAAGTGGAAAATACAACCCTGTACATACTACAGATGGTGGCCTATTTGCTCAATACATTGACAAATTCATGCGGCTAAAGCAAGAATCTGATGGATGGCCGGCCTGGGTCAATACTGATGAGGACAGAGCCCAATATATTGCCCAATACAAAGAACATGAAGGTATTGTTAGATCCGGCCAAGATTAAGAAGAATCTTGGACTTTGCCAACTGGCCAAGCTTATGCTCAACTCATTCTGGGGCAAATTTGGCCAAAGGAACAACATGGCCAAAGTGACATTTTTTACTGATCCAGTCAAATTCTTTGAAGTGGTCTTTGACCCTGTGACCATTACTCATAATGTGATGCTTATTAACGACAATATGGTGGCCGTTACTCATAGCAAAGAGGACAATTTTGCCAATGTTATGGGTAACACAAACCCTGTGTTGGCCGCCTATACAACAACTCACGCCCAACTGCGTCTGTACAGTTTTATTGAAGAATTGCAGGATCTGGTGCTTCACTTTGATACCGATAGTGTGATATTTAAATCGACAGTGGGCAAATTGGAATATCAAGTCCCACTCGGCAGCTACCTCGGCAATATGACTGATGAACTCAAGGATTACGGGCCTGGAGCGTGCATTGAGGAATTTGTGAGTGGAGGCCCAATGAACTACACCTACAAGTTGTATTGCCTCGCAATGATTGATATTATTACATTATCGAGGTTTGTGGATTCATGCTATCTTCATCAACTACCTCACACGTCAACTTCAAATTGCTCAGGAAACTTGTATTCACATTTGTAAATAACTCACCCAATGATATTAATGTCGCATTTCCTCAAATTCGTCATTTAAGTGATCATAATATTGTAACTCAGTTATCTTGTAAAAAGTATCAAATTGTATATGATAAACGCATTGTATTGCGTAATTATTGTACAGTTCCTTATGGATATTAACTGTACATTTTTGTAAAAAGAGGCGGCCCAAAAAAAATTGCCCAGAAAAGACGGCCAAAATTTGATATTATTAAGAAGAGGCGGCCCAAAAAAATCGCCCAGAAAAGATGGCGAAAATTAATAAAAGAGGTGGCTCACTAAAAGATTGAAAAGAAAGCCAAAGCCCAAAAATTGATATTATTTGTTTATTGTTTTTTATAATTAGGTACATGCTGTCACATGTGCACCAACTTCCCCGTAGTTGACAGTGGTAACATAGTATTCCCTTTGGGTACTATGGAAAACAGGTGCACTCGTGTTTTTGTGTTTGTTGATTTTTATTTAAGACCTTTTGTATTTAATTTTAGTCTCACAAAAATGCTAGCTAATGATACTTGCATCAACAGAAACTATTTAAAACCAATTTATAATGAAATTTTAGCCTGAATTCTGGTTATTGTACTTTTGGCCATTTTAATTTTATGCAAACTCTTGAAGAAGCAGCTCAAAAAACTATATAAAGGATTGCATAGCTTGGGATCTGGTAGAAATGGAACTCCCAACCTGTCTCAATTGTTCCCAGATACCAAAATCAGTGTATCATTATGAAGTTTGCAACTTTATTCATAAAGAATATTGTTTTTTATGCAGATGGTGCCGATTTTTAAGCCTGGTTGTAAAGAATGCATACTAAAAATTGCAAAGGGCAAAAATGCGCCTAGTTTTATATTTTCACTATGCATGAAATGTTCGGGCAAAGTGAATGTAGTCAAAAAGAACAAGTACATGCTCTATTTTTATACTGGGGATGTTGATGGGCCCTGTCCTAAGCCAGAGGATATAAGCTTTGCCGTAGATTGCAAAGACTGCATTCTAAAGCTTGCTCAAAATTACATAAATTTGAAAATTAAAGTAAAGTTTTGCAAAAAGTGTTTGAGTATTTTTTGCACTGTAGCAAAAGGTTGAAACGCACTATATTTCTATTAGACCATGGAAAAAGTTTACTACAATCCTACCACGGGCTATACAGGGGCCAATACGTTACGTGTGCATGTAAAATTGCCCAAGAAGCAAATTATTAAATGGTTAGAGACTCAACCTATGTACACAATGCATAAACCTGCTAGAAAAAATATGCACACAATAAAGTATTAGTCTCTAGAATAGATGAGCAGTGGGCTGCTGATTTAGTGGATGTAAAGTCACTTAAAAAGCACAATGATAAGTATGATTTCATATTAACATGCATTGATGTGTTTAGTAAGTACGCCTGGAGTATACCATTGAAAAACAAAAGCGCAATGTCAATTTTGAATGCTTTTCGATCAATTCTAGATGAAAGTGGTTGTAAGCACACCTGGGCGTGGGGTTTGGGGGTATGCACCCCCAGAAACCAAAATACCCCACCCAGAAATATATATAACCCCCCCCCAGAATTCAATTTTTGAAAATTTTTTTCGTTTTTTTCGCAAATTTTTGATGCCAATGGATAGTGCTTGATGAGAAACGTCAAAAAATGGTGTTTTTATCGCTATACCACCATTTTTAAGGCCATTTTTTGACCTTCAAAAAATCTTGCACCCCCCCCAGAATTTTCTTGCTGCCCACGTATGGTTGTAAGCCTGAAAAATTGCAAACTGATGCAGGAACTGAATTTACAAATAAAGAATTACAGAAATTTCTACAGGAAAAAGATGTGCACTTCTTTACGATAAATAGCAAACTTAAAGAATCCATAGTAGAACAATTTAATCGCACATTGAAGGAACGCATGTGGCGCTACTTTACAAAACATAATACGTATAGGTACATTGATGTGTTGCAAGACTTGGTAATGGGTTATAACACTAGCAAGCATAGAACTATAGGTATGGAGCCTGCTAAAGTTAATGCGAGCAACAAAGCTGAAGTTTTGCAAAAGGCGTATAAAATTGAAGAAAACATTGCATCCTATAAATTTAACATTGGTGATAAAGTGCGCATAAGTAAAGTTCAGGGTCTGTTTGAAAAGGGGTATGAGCCTAATTGGAGTGAAGAAACATTTGTTATTGATAACTGATTTAAGCGCAATCCACCAGTTTATGTAATTAAGGACAAAATGGGTGAAAACTCAAGGGCATATTTTATGAACCCAAATTACAAAAGGTCAAATTAATTGATGATGTGTATGTCATTGAAAAAGTTTTAAAAATGCGTAAAACTAGAGGCAAGACTGAGTGCTTTGTGAAATGGCGTGAGTACCCTAATAAATTTAATAGCTGGGTGGGTCATATTATTAAAGTTATATAAGAACTGTGTCACTGTTAAATGTTTATTCAAAATGGAAGCAAAAGCTGAAATTAAACCTGTTGTTGAAGATAGGCGGCCGTTTGGGAGGAGTATAGTTCCCCCAATAGAGCTGTGCAGCCGTAATTTAGCTAGGCCTATGTATCCTCTAATGAGTCAACTGTGCTATTTTTGTCAAAAGAATAGCTCTGAACGCGACTGTTTCATCACAGATTCAGGTCGCATGTACATTTATGTACAAATGTGTCCAAAGTGTATAGAATACAATAGAGCCATGCAGGAGGCAGGATGGGCATTGGTGTAGTATGTCTCCACCTTTCCAAAATTGCATCAACCTAGGTGTAGCATGTCTCCACCTCACCTAAATTAATTTTTTCTATGGATAGGAGACATCCAGCTTCCTTGGTGTTTCCCCATCTCGATAAATTTTTTTTGTTCTTTTTGTTGTGTTTTTTTATTTTTTTTTGTTTTTTTCTGTTTTTTCTTTTTTTTTATCACTGAAAAAATTACATAGTTAATTATTGCAAGATAAGTTCAAGAAAAAAGAACTCAATAAGGGGAAACTGTCTTGCTATTTTAGCAATGATAACGTTGAAAGGCATCTGGATATGCTACTTCCTGTACCAATATTGTGCTAAATGCAAGTCGTTTACTTTGCTTCAAGGGCATTTAATACAATATTGGTACAAGAAGCAGCATATCCAGATGCCTTTAAACGACATCATCGCCGAAATAGCAAGACAGTTTCCCCTTATTTAGTTCTCTTTTCTTGAACTTATTGTACAATAATTAACGATATAATTTTTTTCAGTGATTAAAACAAAACAACAAAAACACAAAAAACACATAAAAACAAAAAAACCAAAAAAATCTTATCAAGATGAAGACACACCAAGGAAGCTGAATGTCTTCCTATCCATAAAAAAGTTAATTTAGGTGAGGTGGAGACATGCTACACCTAGGTTGATGCATTTTTGGGAAGGTGGAGACATACTACACCAATACCAGCAGGATGTGTAGTTTTGCAGAGACACATTGCAGAACAAAAATCAATGGCTGCTGAACTGGAAAAAGCCCCTCCTTTTTCACTCCATTTAATTCCTTGTTTTTTCACTTCACTCACTCCCCGCTTTTTGAAAGTATAAAAGGCCGAAAAGTCTTGTAATTTTGTCATTTGCTCATTTTACTTGCAAGTCTAGTCAGTTCTCCAAAAAATGGTCTAATGGTGAGGAGCTCTTTGTTTTATTTTGTACGCAAATGGCGTCACTGTACACCACACCTGGGCGTGGGGGGGTTTGAAGGGTATGCAGCCCCCCAGAAACCAAAATACCCCCTCCCCAGAAATCAAAATACCCCCCCCAGAATTCAATTTTTGAAAATTTTTTTCGCTTTTTTCGCAATTTTTCGATGCCAATGGATAGTGC
Source organism: Mermis nigrescens (assembly GCA_036768485.1). Classification (NCBI taxonomy): domain Eukaryota; kingdom Metazoa; phylum Nematoda; class Enoplea; order Mermithida; family Mermithidae; genus Mermis; species Mermis nigrescens. The sequence goes on from JAVLUZ010000223.1 coordinate 5,227,218, forward strand.
TTGATGAGAAACGTCAGTGTTTTTATCACCATACCACCATTTTTAAGGCCATTTTTTGACCTTCAAAAAATTCTTGCACCCCCCCCAGAAATTTATTGCTGCCCACGTTTGCTGTACACCCATTATGAGTACTGCTGCGGCAACATGGCGCAAGTTGCCTCGTACTTCTGAACTGGCTCAACAAACATTGTAAGCAGCAATGGAAAATGGCCACTGCCGACTATTGCCTCAAGCACAGTTTGATGGGCAAGTGCAAAATTCGAGGCTTCTGGCAATTTGCCTTGGCCCTTGAGCGCATGTGGCTCAACTATGAGACGACCCTCTACTACAAAATATGGCAAAATAAGCTTCGGAGTGTTGCATTGTTTGGCTCATTCCCAGTGGCAATATGCTTGACTACGAGTTTGGCCGTATATTGGGGTCATCAGTTGACAATTTATCATCAGCAACCGCGTCGCGTGTACATACTTGTTTGCTTAGTACATATTGCATATTTATTGGAAATAAAAAACAAAAAAAAAAGAAATGGCCTGCGCTGAAGTCTTGGGTCCATGTCCAGCAGGCTGGACAACTCTTACGATTTGACAGAGAGGACTTCATTTATATTAGAAAAAGCAAGATGAGAATAAGTTTAAAAAAGATGGATTTACGTTTTAAACACCCTTTACATGTATTGTTGCTGGTCCAACAAAGGCTGGCAAGACAACTTTTGTTAAGAAACTTGTTGGAAATGCACGAAAGTTTCATTTCTCCAGCTCCTAAATTTATTTGATGGTTATTTGCTGAAGATTACGGAAAAATGGAAAATGTGATTTTTATGAAAGGCCCTCCAGATTTGAATTTAGTTAGACAAAATTTGCCAAACCACAACTGATAATTATTGATTACTCAATGCATGAAATGAATAATGATATATTATTTACACGTGGTTGTCATCATTGGAATATTTCTGTTGCACACATTGTTCAAAATTTATTTTTAAAGGTCTTAGAACATGTTGAATAAATGCAGAGTATTTAGTATTAATGAAAAATCCTTCGGATCGATTGCAAGTACAGACTTTGGCTAAGCAACTCCATCCCCATCATGCAAAATATTTTTTAGAAGCATACAATGATGCAACTGAAAAACCATTCTCGTTTATTTTAGTTTATTTGACGCAGATGCACCCAAAAAATTTTGGTTGCTAGCCAAAATTTTCTCAAATAATCTAGCAGTCTATACTGAGAAATTATAAAAGACCTGCATAATATATTTTCTTCATACAAAATCATGGTTGCTCCAAAACGCTTACAGAAAAGCATCACTTGTATCAACGTTTTAACTAAAGCAAAGCCAAAATTACACCAAGCTATAATAGAAAAAGCTGATGATGATTTAATTTTGTTTATGCAAGTGCATACTTATGTACTGAATGGTAATGTTCCATTGCAGCCGCGTGAGCTTAAAAAACTGAGCAAGTATAAATTGCAACTTCGTAAAATTGTAGCTCCTGATGCAAATTTGAAAAGAAAAAGGAATTAATCACACAAAAGGGTGGTTTTTTGCCAGTTTTACTTGCGCCTATATCCCTTTATTAACGGCACTTTATGTAGGGTAGTTCATTCAAAATCTCATTCATATTCGAATTCCCCATCCTTCAAAAAGTCTCCCTGATTTTTTTTGTGACTCTAGCTACAGTAGGACGTGAGAAAAAAAGTCCCATTTTTGGGACGGTCGTTAATAAGTGTATGTCCCATTTTTTGGGATGGTCGCTAATAAGTTAACATGCAGGACGCTTGTCAATAAGTGTACATCCCATTTTTGCCATCATTTTTGCATTGAAAATTTTTGGGAATGAGGTTCTCTAGTATAGTCTGATGTTGTTCCAAGGCGATTCTCTAGTTTAGATACATACAAGGTACATATAGGTAGGTATAGATACCTCATGTACCTAATTGGACTGTAAAGCAGCTGGTTTACATAAGTAGTATCAGGACGGATGGGGGCGACCGCTCCCCATTGGTCCAAAATAATTCGCAAATTAACTATTTTTGAGCAATATTTGGGTAAAAACGGGCAATTTTTCTGCCCAAATACATAAGGGTCCCACCCCCCCTCCTTTAGGGGTACCGCCCCTCCCCTTAGGAAAATCCTGGATCCGCCACTGGGTAGTATGTATGTACGTACAATTCTAAGAGAGAATTCAAGCAATTTCTGATGGTAATAAAGGTCATGAAGACATCAAGAGAAAAACAGAGTTGCTTTTTCATGCTGTCACTTATGAGTGCGCGTCCCGAAAATGGGACTTTATTTTTCGATCTAAATTTCTCAAAGAGTATTAGTCGCATTTTAATTATTGAGATACCGTTAGAAAGCCCTGAATGAGCTCTACCAGCTCGTAAAAATTCCTGACCAGAGAAACAAAAAATTGTGGAATCCGGGACGACCAAAGTGGCGGACAGAAAGTGAGGTTATTTCAATACAGTATATTTCAAATTTCACAACTACTAACATGAAAGAAAGTACACATAAACTTGCAGATCTTGGACAATGCTTTCGAATGAACACTCACACGCTTTATAAGATTCCATCGTTCTTGAGTTATTTTGCAGCAAACTTGTGTGGAGGAAAATGGGACGGGTGTTAATAGAGGGATATTAGGAATTGCTGGTCAATTGTTAGTTGATGCAATAATTAATAATACAATGATTCACACTAACAAAATGATTCTTGTCCCACACAAATTTGTAGGAGGTAATAAACACACCACAAAGTTTATGTCAGACTTGGATCAAGAAATGTTGCACATAACACAAGATGATTCAGTGCCTATTGATGCCAAAGTTTTACAGTACAATCAAATGCTATGCTGCGTATCAGATAATGAAGCAAGAGTCGTTGAAAAACTGCATCAATTAGAGAGATGCAAGACATAGCAGCAGCCTCTGGAGTAGAAAGCAAGGTAGAAGTCAATCCTTTTCAAGAAGCAGTCATGGAAACAGTACCGCGCAAATGGCACAAAAATGCACTATTGATTACTAAAGTATGCCCACAAAAATTCACACATTAAATAGTCAGATAAAGGAGAAATGACTAGAGCGATGGGAGATAAAATGGCATGGCTCAAATATTGTAGATTTAATTAACAATTTTTCACAAACTGGCAAGTCTAAGCCAGCCATAGGAGCCAATATTTTTTTACAAAAATTAATCAATGAGAATATACCAAAATCAACAAATTATAAATAAAAATCGACTCAGCTTATTAGATGGAAAAGCACTCAGAACGGTGCCGCCACTATGGTTAGAATCACACGCCGAACAGCAGCCGAATCCTGCAGGTTTAGTCCGATGCAGACGTGGAAGTATGGGGGAGGTTTGGGGGTATGCACCCCCAGAAGCCGAAAATACCCCAACTTATTCAATTCCAAAATTGTTTTCTTTGAGAAACGTTGAAAAATGGCGTTGTTTCACCATAACAATTTTAAGACCATTTTTGACCTTTCGAGAAATTTTACACCCCTTCGAATTTTTTAAAATTTTCTTTCCACCTATAAACTGGATAAGTCTGATCGCCAAGAAAGCACCAAAAAGAACTAATCTGGGAAGGCCTATCGATTTGGAGGGTCCGCCGGATTCCGCGGGTCAGCCGAACAAAACACTCAATATGTGGTCCTTTCCATCGTGGGCAACAGAAAATTCTGGGGGGGGGGTCAAGATTTTTGAAGGTCAAAAAATGGCGCTAAAAATGGTGGTATGGCGATAAAAACACCATTTTCGGCGTTCTCATCAAGAACTATCCATTGGCATCCAAAATTGCGAAAAACGAAAAAAATTTTCAGAAATTGAATTCTAGGGGGTCTTTTGGTTTCTGGGGGGGGTCTTTGGTTTCTGGGGTCAGGGCTACGCCGAATGTGTGGTCTGTACCGCACAACCACACTTGTGGGTGGGGCAGATTAGTGAAGCCAAGAATATAAATTACCTCCGCAGATTACAGCAGACCTACGAATTATATTTGTGGCACGTTTCGGAGCTTTCCGCCAATCACCCTTACGATTTGGTGCTGCGCGGGTATAATCCATTCATATGAACCCTGTCGATTTATTAACAGACCCCGAACTTCCCCAGAAAAGCGGTTTATTCTAGACAAACCACTGCAAAATTGGCCGAAAACGCACAATCGAAAAACTTCTGATCAAATAAATTGACGGAAAACGTTTTATGAATATACCCTAGGAGGGTTTAAGGGATCTGCCAACGTAAGCCGAGACGAAATTCTCTCCAGAATAGCAAAAATAGATTTGCAACGCTCAATCATGAAAACTAGACTAGCTTTCTATTTTTTTACACAAAACAAGGCTACTTTTTACGCAAGTCAGCAAAATTAGGCATGTTCTAATCCGTTATAAAGAAGAAGTGTTTGACTAATTACCCCAAAAGCCCACTAGTTTTGAGCTATTGCACGTATTGATGACATGAAATGCAGTGTAAATACTAGTCGAACCTCGATTGTTAAACACTCGGATGGTAGTACACACCAACGCTTAATCCACCACCCGTTCGATTCGGTCCTCTTAAACTGCTGTAGCTTATGGCTACAACTGGAACATGCTAATGACTACGTTTAGTGAACACTCGCCTGGAACGCGTGACTAAACGACACAATATAGTCATTTTTTGTTAAGTTAACCCGGTTAGTAAACACATCATTTAAGGATCTTAAACACGTTAAGTGCGCATTGAAAGGTTAAAATCACCGAAACATACAATAATATTAATATTATAGCACTTTTGAGGGGGATACAATGATGTTCAAACATATTATAGCACTTTTGGATATATCAGCATATCTGACATGCATAAGTGAAATGGTGTCAGCTCGTTTAGTAAGCACAGTCGGTTAGTAAACACGGAGGCCCTTGGTCCTCTCAGGGGTGTTTGGCCAACGGGTTCGATTGATATCGTTATCACAGTCTCACGATGCTATGTGCACGCAAGATGGCCATCAAAGGGTCGCGTTACAAACATAACCAATCAAGTCAAGAGTATTTTGCTATAATAAACAAATAAGAGATTCCGACCAAACGAGCTTTAAAATCACAGCAAAATTTACGAGACGATTCTGGCGTTTCGAGACTCTGACAAAATTCAAATCAGTCTGAGTGGATATCAATTTTTTCGGTGCTCGAATTTTACACTGAACAATGGTAGTCGTTGTTGTTTCCAGCTGCACCCCAAATTTCAGTGTGCCACTCAGGCTGGATTCTATTGCTACACTATTTGCGCTTTGATTAAATAAGTTTGACGATCCGATCGATTGGAGGAATACTATTATTGGTATTCGTGGCTGAAACTTTTTGAAGTAACAAGTTTGCACTTGCAGTCATACAATTCCCGAAGACATGAAGGATGCTTTTTGATGTTTGGGCGAAAAAAACGAAAAATTTCAGAATTATGCCGATTCTGGGATGATATTCTGGTTTTCGGGAATATGTGCCACCTCCCAAACCCCACTCCGTTATGGTGGGGAGGGTCTCCAGCCATTTTTAGGTGAAGGGGGTGAGTGACCTCCAATTGTCGGCTGAAAATGCTAAAAACCCAAAAAGGCGAAAATTTCATTTTGTTTTCAGAAATAGGGAGGTGTCAAGAATTTTGCAAGCTTTTGGAGGATGTGGGGACAACCAGCTTTGGTGGGCCCGGATCACATACTCTCTGTTGCATGTACTACAATTTAATTAACCTTAGCAATACTTCAAGGAAAAAGTTATCAGAAATCTCATTTTAAATTCTGCTTTTGCATCTCCAAATTTATCCTGTTTAAATACGGCATAGAGTATTTTACAGTTTCTCGTACTTTATAATAGACAAACTTTCTCCGAAACCGCGACTTTTTTATTTCTAATAAGAGTATATGGTAATGCATATTATCAATTCAACTTTTCTGAAAAGCTCAAAAATACACTATTTGAGAAATAGCTTTCCCCATATGTCTAACATTAATAAGACTCAATTCGACGCAAAGAATCTTAAAAAAGTAGAATCTTTTTTGATTTCACTTTGAAATATGAATACAATTACCATTTTTAAGTACCTATACCTATATCGTTTTAAAAGACGAAAACAATATTGTATGAAATGCCGAAATTCGAAAATTTGAGATGAATATAGCTAAAAATCACTAAAATCACTAGGTCACTCAAATTGTGCTCACGCACTCAAAGGGAAACAAAGTTATCCGCCGATTCGACACGAATGCCAAAGTTTCTTAAAAATGCCATCTTTGTATAACAAAAAATTTCGCTATTATTAAAACTATTCCTAACAAAAAACGAGCTTTACACTGTAGTTATAATCTGTTCAATGCAATTGTTTTGAGAAAAAAATTAAAAAATTATGTTAAATGAAGGCAGAAATTATTAGAAAATACATGCATCCTACCAATTAAGTTGATACTGCTTGGACAGAAGCGCCACTCCCTTTCTCTTATACTCTCTGCTGGATATTAATGCAACATATCCAATGTAATCGTATGCATAAAATATATTCGGTACTTACGAAAGTATCTTAAACAGCAGCAAAATAATTTCTCAGCATAGGTGCACAAAAGGTCAAAGACTGTCGAAATTGGAATTATACATGCAGAGCATGAGGGAATTCTGGACGATACTATATCTTTTTGTAGCAGCAAAATTTCGAAAAAAACAAAAAAAGTCGGAACAAATTGAACAAAATATAGTAAAAACATGAGTATAATGGCGCGAAGAACCGAAAATTTGGCGCACGAGCAAATAAATAGCTAAAAACGCTTAAGAATATTTTTTACAAATTTCGAAAATTTAAATCGCGAATTCGGGGGGTGGAACAATTTTTGCGCTGGGGGCGAAACTTTTTCCGAGCGAGGGAAGGTGATCACACCAGGATCATGTACGGTGAGATAAAATCAAAGAATTCTGAGATAGCTAAATGTTTTGTGAAAAACGATTCACAAAAATACGATAACATCTAATATTCTTCTAATTAAAAATGAACACTGCTTCAGCTAAGACCGACTTTATAGCCGATTTATGCCTTGTATTAGTAATGGTCATCTCATCCATATAAAACGTTTCATGAAATACAATACACTATCTAGGCGCGAAATCTTCCCAATTACCATATCGCTGAAGCAATACATTCTCAGCTAACATACAGATATTCTTTTTTACCAGTCTTGTTATTTGTAATACATTTGGCATAATTAATAAAATACTTCAATCGTTTGACGGAGCCTGCTTTACCTGTAATTGCAAGAGAATGGATAAAACGAACCATTTCCTTTTCCTTAATAATTGCACAACAAGTTGGCAGTCGCTTTTGTAACGAAGCTGAACAATTTATGTTAGTGCTGTCATTGCAAAAAATTCATAAAATATTATTTATCTAACACCAAGCAAGTTTCGAAACCAAACATTGTTATACCAACGATGATCAATGATACTACATAGTTGTTGAGCATCTACTGTGCTCAAAGTCTCAATTTGGGCAAATATTAATTCATAATCTAAATAATAGGTAAGTAAATGTAAAATATTTTTAAGGATGAATAATCTAATATATTTTGATCCAAAGCTTTTGATTGCCTGGAAATTTTTAGCTTCATCACTTGTTACAAGGTCTCAGAAATTGACTTGAATGTTCGAAAAGGATGCGGAAGAGAGACTATATATTTCAGCTTACTGTTGTTGACTTCATATTAACTAAAAAACAATTTCCATTTTTAGCTTTCTGATTCATCTTATTTTGTTTATCTTCTTAGAAGACTGGATAAAATTCAAATGAAAAATTATATTAATTCTCAGGTAGTCACTCAGGCTGTGTTGTATCTCATTCTCATTGCATTGTAATCTAAAAATCGATGCATTTATTCATAGCAGTCCGTTTTTCAGAGGCAGTATCTGCATGACGCCAGCATTCTGGAAGTGGAATTCAGGTACTAAGGTCACATCTTCACATCGTATGGTAAACGGGAAAAGCATTCTCTCAGAAGCTATCATTGACATAATGCGAGAAAGAGATAAGAGTTTCAGTTTCACAGAGGAGATGTCGCTGTTGAAACCTTGAAGCTCTTTTCATCTGCTAGCGATATTTGACGCTTTTGGAGCAGTTAAAACGGGATATGAAAATACATATAAACGGCAAACGGGATTTCACATTGCTTTGCAGCATTGCATGATGTTTGTGTGTGCATTCAACTGCTAGTTTAAGCTTTTCGAGCATTTTGTGCAGATGTTTGGTTTTGTAACGTTTTAACACAAATCTAGCGTGAAGCGCGGAGAATTTGTGAAATGAAGGCGGATAGACGTCTAGAACCACTTGATTTTCACTTGATTTCTTGTATTTTTGTAACGATCGAAACATCAAACCACAGTAGAAAATAGAAAGAGACTTAACTAACTTTTTCTGCTGTTAAAATTGTTTTGAAACCCATGAACGAAAAATGCTTCAGGTCCTTGAGGTAAATAAATGTCAATAGATTATCTGAAGAATTTGAGAAATTGTCTGACAGCCAAAAATCATTGCAAATTGCATATCCATTCTTTATCTCGCCTAATATTTTGTGTGAGGCATTCTCCCCTTATATAGCCTGTTTGTACCGTTTTTGGCATTGTCACGTAATTTTCTCATTTTTTTATTTCACTGTAATTCAACATTGGCTTTAAAATAACAAAGAAAGAAGATTTTGAGGCTCACTTACAAATGTTTTCAGGTATTTTTAAGAATATAGGAAGACTTTTGAATAGTAGATAGTGATTTCATTGTAACTTTGAAACTTTGAATAAGAGAAATCTGCATTTTAGCAAGTACCAACATGTATTATTGTATTCTCTAGCATTCTGAACAGCGATTAAAACATTCAAATGACTTTGTACAATCGAGCATGCTTTTTGCATCTATATCTGTCTTGTTTATTAAAGGAATTTTTATACAGGAAATAAAATTATTTGACGCTGTACTAATTTTCTGTTATATAAATTAGAATTAGCTTTTATTTTTATGTATGTTACCTTGGTGGAATTCTCAAACGCAAATACGTTTTATGCAAATTCAAGTAACGTCATTTCAATTGAGCAAGTTATCATATTTGATTCTGTAACACGAAGTAGTTCGCTGTCTAAGTCAAGCTGCATCATGCAAATTTGTACAAGAATAATTCTGCATTTTTTCGGCGCGCAAAAGAACAAAAACCTAATTTAGGACGAGCTAAAATTTTTAAACAGCAAATGGTGGGTTTCAAAATTTTGTACTGTAGTAGTGTATTATTCCACCGAAAAACAAATATATAGAATATCCATACATATGTACAAACATGTTTTGCTCGTAAAAAAGACTTTTTCGGAGATCTATGTCTTTAGATGTACAAGGACCACGAATAATGACCAATTGATGAGTAAAATCTAAACTGGGCTTCTGATAAGGCACACTTCTGATCATAGCTGGGCAAGCCTTAAAGTCTCCGAAAGCTGGTACGGGCCAATTTTTTGGTTGGTTGCCTAAAATTTCAGAAAGTGGTTGCTACATAACTCCTGCATGTAAAAATTTATGCATCGAATTTTTAAGATGATAGTCTTGGTTCCACACCGTCCATTCAACAATTTCTGCGAAGTCGCACTATTTCTCGCAACATAATTTTTTAATTAAAAATGGTGTGTCAAAATCAGTATAGTTGTAAAAAGAAAGTGTTATCGATAATTTACAAAAACAAATTACTGTTTCAAACCTAATTATTTTTAGCAGCAATAGACGTTAAATCTTGAAAGAGACATTCACCGCCTTTAATAATACTTATTTTTATGCAATTTATTGTGTGTAAAAATAAAACTTTCAAAGTTCTTCATTTTCATGTCGTAAAACAGTATGTTTTCATTTCAAATATAAATCCTTGCTTGAAACGCACAAAAATAGTCAAAATTGTACAACCTAACCCATCAACCCAACAAATAATAAAATTAAATCAATTCGGCGCGGCTTATGAGAAAATTCGACATTTTAAAATCTCTAAAACGCAATTTCGCATTACAAAAATTGTCCAATTCGGCGCAAAAGCGAAAATTTTGAGATTTCACCTTTTTTGGCTTGCAATTTTGCATTACAAAATTGCTCCAAATTGGCGCAAACTTAAGCATCGATAACAAGTAACAAATTAAATCCATTCGGCGCGAAGCGCTGGAAAAATTTTGAGATTTCACCTTTGTGAAACAATTTTGCATTACGAAAATTATCCAAATTTGGCGCGGCTCGGCGTAATAACAAGTAAACGAATTAAATCAGTTCGGCGCGAAGCGCAAGAAAATTTCGAATTTCACCTTTTGAAACATTCTGCATTACAAAAATTGTCGAATTCAGCGCGGCTTAAACATCAATAACAAGTAATGTATTTATAAAAGACGCTCATTTACATAAAACAGGTGGACAGACAAGTATGTATTTTAAACATGATGTAGAGGATCACAAAAATACTCGTACATGGTACTATTTGATCAAACGAATTATTTTTCCTCCTGATAAAATTAACATATGCTTGAATAACTCTAAGATGTATTACTTTACATTGCGATTTTTCAGAGCACAGCCTTGAATTTGAAGTTGCTGGGATTTAAAAATCGATTTGTTGAATCTGAAAAATGATTGCTGAGCTCCAAAAATCGATTTTCAGACTCCAAAAATGATTTGCTGAGGTCTAAAAATCGTTGCTGGTCAAAAAAATCGATTGGTGGACGAAAATCGGTTGCTGGGGTCCTAAATCAGCTGGTGGGCTCAGAAATTGTATTAATGGGAGATTGCTAAGAATTGGTTGCTGGTCCTAATCAGTTAAGCTCAAGACTCAGTTAACGCGGTTCAAAATCGGACCTTAGGTCTTAAAACCGGTTGGTGGGCTCCAAAAATCGGTTGATACGGTCCCTAAATCGGTTAATAAGCTCCAGAAATTGGTTGCGCAAATTCAAAATTGGTTGCTGGGATCCTAAATCAATTTGTAGGCTCCAATAATGGATTCGCACAAGGATATATATCGGTTGCTGCAGTCCAAAAATCGGTTGCACAACATAAGGTGGAGCAACAACAAAATTCTAAGAGGAGGAGGTTGAGTGTGTGCAAGATTTTTTAAAAGGTCAAAAATGGCAAAGTGGTAAGTGTGGCAAAAACCACAGTTGCTGTATTTTCCATCATTTTCATTAGATAACATCAAAAATTTGAAAAAACAACAACAAAAATCAATTCTAGAGTTGTTTTGGTTTCTAGAAATTGGCCTTCTGGTGGTGCATACCCCCAACCCCCTACCACATAGTGATCAGACCGACCTCGGCCTCAGCCTCAGCATTTTTAGACCTCAACCTCTGGCACCAGGCAACCCAAAAATTGAGCTCAAAGAGTTAAAATCATTGAATAAGTTCAATATATCCATTAGAATATTAACTATTTTAGAATATATAAGTATGACTCTTTTACCTACTGTTTTTCTTATGGTTTAAGTCATGCAGATTACAAGTACATACAACAGTGTTATTATTGTGATGACTAGTTTTAATTATATGCTCTTCTCTGGGATCAGGCTGCATTCCAAAGGGGAGGTGAGGAGGTTATGCAACGTGGGCAGCAGAAATTCTAGGGGGTACAAGATTTTTTGAGTCAAGTAATATAGAAATAGTGAGTATGGCGATAACACCATTTTTAAAACTTGTTTATATCAAGCACTATCCATTGGCATCAAAAATTGCAGAAAAACAAGAAAAAATTTTCAAAATTGAATTCTGAGAGGAAAGTATTTTGATTTCTGGGGGGGGTATTTTGGTTTCTGGGGGGTGCATACACAAACTACCTTGGTCATCGTTAGCTCTACCTCCTCTCATTCCAAAGACTCAAGTCACTGTCAGACGATTTCAGTGAAAATGGCACAGATATTTTTTGAACAGGTACTACTATAGCAAAAGGTAAGCTATTAAGAATTTCTGAAAAGATACAGTATTTTTGAATGTAATAAAATTGAATAGACAAACCACTATCAAAACATGCATGCAACAACTCAAATTTTCGGGAGGGCTCCTCCGCTTTGTATGTAACAGCTTGAAATTTCAGGTAGGGTCCCTGGCCATTTTAAGAGGAGGGATTAACGACTCGATTTATGTCAAAAATGGCAAAAGCACCTAAATAACCAATAGCATGCAATTTCTGTAAAAATGGGTTGGGTGAGTAAAAATACGACGTTGGAGGAGGGATGGGGAGGACGTCCAACTGGGTGGGTGGGGGTTTAAACTGTTACACGTGTGGTTTTCGGCCATTTTATGGGAGAGGGGGTAAATGATCTGATTTTCAATGAAAATCGCAAAAAATATAAAATGGCCAATATTCGAGTTTTGCCAAAAATCAATTTCGGCTCGTGCATTTTTCTTGGAATTGTTTGCCTAATTTACAATCTTTCTTTGTAGTTATGATATTCAGTATATCTAGTTTTCATTATATTTTGAAATTTCAATTTTCGACGCTTCGCCTAAAATATGCTAATATTTTGTATTCAATTGAAATAAGAATAAACACTCCAAATCAATTTTTGTGTAATCTAGGCATCTTGTACAGATTTAAATATCATTTATCTATTTATACTATTTTCAAAAATTTGTAAAGTAGTACTATTTAATAACTTGCACTTTTTTTGCCGTTCAAAGATGCATTAAACTAATTTATCACGATGTTGCATTGGATTTCTAGCCAGTAAATTCAACTTGTACAAGACTAATTAGCTTTATTACAATATCTGTAATATTTTCTGATTTTTGTAGTACAAGTTATTTTAGCTTTCTCAGTCGAGTTTTATGTGTAAATTTCATCCAGCTGATAAGAATTTCGGCGCTTCGCGATGTATTATCAACTAAATTCAAGTGAATTATCATTTGAGGCCACAGTTTTTGTCTTCAGCAGAATTTTTCATATGTACAGATCTTTTCGGACAAATCTTTGTACATGCAAAGGTGCTGGAGAGACAAAAAACTGTAAAAGGTGTGGAAGTACGAAAATTTTCGGCGCATCAGTAATTGTCTTAGCCTATATATCTTTAGAATAGTAAAATTGGCATTATAATGAAATGTCAAATATTTAGAAACCCACGAATTAGCTAAGATACTACCAAAGGTCGAAAAACCTGTTTTACCTTTTAAATCCTTTTCTTGCCCATACTATAGTAAAAATGCAAAAATTTGCATGTACAAAATGTTAAAACACTTTTGGATACCATCCTTTGTGCATAATAAAATTATCTTACCAAAGAACATATTTGGGACTGCAGTTTTCGTTTTGGTCACACACTGGCAGTATGTAAAAATGTGTATATTTAAAATATATTTATAAAATATCTACAAAATTTGTTCATCATACAAGATTTTCTGGGTACTGGATACTCCCATTCTGGGATTTCACCCTTCCTCAACTCTAGACCCTGAGAGCTATGGTCGGAAAGTACGGTCACAGTTTCCGTAATATTACTATACAAGTGGATGACTGAAAAGCGTGTGAACATCACGTACCACCGAAGCGAGCACAACAATGGCTACAGTTCTGTCACTTCATAACTAATTTCGTTGTTGTTTAGCCCCACCTTCAACTTTTCATTTCTTATTGTAATAATAGAAAAGTTTTAGGTAGCATTCAGCCATATTTTTGAATTATGTAACTTTTCGTCTTCCATCAACGTAACTTGTAAAATTCGTATACTTTCATGCTGCTGAAAACATTCCAGTAGAAATATTGCATTCAATCTCTGTTGGCAAAATGAATTGTTTGACATTCGGTAAAGTGTTTAACATTGATTATTCTAGCTCATGTGCATACAAAATATTCAAAATTACCTTAGCCAAGGTATAGGTATATAGCTTGACCTCGGCCTCCGGCCTCGGCCGAGCAAGAGGTCTAAGCCGCCTCGGCCTGGCAAGAACGAGGTCAAAAGTACCTCGTTGATCACCCACGCACGTATTTGGTGGGTCTAAAATCGGAATGAGGGCTCCATCGTTTGCTGGTCTAAGTCGGTTGCTGGGGTCAAAATCAGTTGGTAGGTTCAAAATTGGTTGACCCCAGCGACAAGATTTTGGACCACAGCAACCGATTTTGGACTCCAGCAATCAATTTTAGACCCCGAGCAACCGGTTTGTAGTAACGAATTGACGATTTTGGATCACGCCAACTGGTTTTAAGACCAGCGGCGTTTTTAAGGCCCCATATTGATTTTGAACCCCAACAACCGTTTTTAGACTTGAGCAACCTTGATTTTTGACCGTAGCGTTTTGGACCCCGGCAATCAGCCTTCAGCAATCGATATTTAATAATAACTGATTTTTGGATCTAAGAGCTCATCATTTTTGGATTTAGCGTCCGATTTTAACGGCTGCACTGTTGGCGTATCATCTTGTAAAATGCCTAAAAAAAGTTATTGTACAAAACTTTCTCTGAGATTTACCTTCAATTGAACCTCCGGCTGGTACGGACACATCAAACTGATACGGAATTGAGCCTCTTGCCAAAATTGCTTCGTCAGCAGATATTTTCTTTATTTAAATTATTTATTTCGACAAAACCAGATTTTGGTAATAGCTGGTTATCATCAAACATTATTGTTTTATTTATTTATTTTCATTTCTGCTCTCTATCAATGTGTCTTTAATAACACTGCCTTTAAAATGCTCCTCGAGATCGATCACTAAAACTAGCAAAACTATCATTAAAATCACTCTATTTTTTCTTTCTACCACTAATGCGACACTTGCTGTAAGATTTTTCCAACTACAGCTTTACCGCATTTGTTGTTGGTTATATATCACTGTATACCACCCAGGTTGTCATGGTTTCATCAACCAAATCATCCGTCTGTGATAGATATTATAAACATTTAAATTACATTCATGCTGATATCATTAATTTGCCTTACAGTTGACAGATCCACTGATGGTCAATCTCCTTCCTTGTAGTAGCCATCACCTCATTTTTCAGCACTATCAATGGCTTATCCTCCAATGTAGTTCCCTTCCTGACTCTGACATTAATTCATCATCCAAATAAATTTTCTATATGCAGTATATATTTGATGTTAGAATCCATCAGATACCGTATTTTCCCAGCTGAGCTTGGTTTGTCTGTGATCAGTTGATGTCTCTTCAGGCATCAAACACATATGTTCATTTGCGTTGTTCATATTTTCAAATGCCCACTGATCCATATGCTGTGGCGGTACCTTTCAACAACCATTCTATAGGTGTGTCAAACAATTTAGCTAAATGTTCGTGGCTCGTTCTGATATTCTCAGTATGGTTCGTCTGAATATACCTATCAATGAGATTCCTTCATGCATTCATCTGCAATTCTACCTGGAGTTTTAAACACTATGTTTTCAGTGATTTATCTTTTTTTTGAGGCCTCAGAGTTGTCTACCATACATGGGCAGCCAAGAAAAAGATTCAGAGTTGGAGATTTTTTGAAGGTCAAAAAAATATTTCTAAAATGTTGGTATGAATGCTTCTTTCAAACGTTTCATATCATTTTTTCTCATTGGCATCAATTTAAGCAATATTTTCAAATTATTGAATTTGGAGATGTTTTTGATAATGTTGTTCCCATAGGTTGTCCCCCCCCCCCTTTTCTGTGTGTCTTCACTCTTCTTCTGTGTCTGCTGGTGTCAATTTTTGTTCTTTCATTCATTATATTTCTTCCTCCTTTTTTCCTATAATTTCTCCTTTTTCCCCTTTCTTCAATGTTTAATTCCACACAAATGTGTGATATATCTATGTATGACTGATCAATGACACATTTATACCTTCAATTTCTGGGTCTGTCGACATTCACAATTCAAACCTTGGCGAGAATGACAGATGTGCATAAATCCCGAAGAGGCCGTGTTCTCTGCCTGTGACAAGGAAGTCCCGCCGCACACGCGCGCACACAGCCCCGTTGCACGCGCGCGCGCGCGCGCGCGCCGCGCGCGCGCGCGCGCGCGCGCGCGCGCGCGCGCCCCCCCCCCCCCCCCCCCCCCCCGCGCGCGCGCGGGCCTTTGCAGCGCGCGCGCGTGTCTCCTCCTCGGTGGCTCTTTTTTGACAGCCCCGTGCTCCCTTTCTTTCCTTTTTCTTCTTTCCCCGTTCTTGTTTTTTTTTCGTCTGCCGCTGTTGTGTGCGCTGCCTTGCGCTGTTGTTGCCGCCGCCTTTCCGCGTGTCTGCGCGTGCTGTTGTGGTTCGTGCTTTGTGCTTTGTGCTTGTGGGC
>JAVLUZ010000223.1:5243568-5343007 GCA_036768485.1 Mermis nigrescens
GTGGGCAGCACCAAAATTCTGAAGGGTGCAAGATTTTTCAAAGGTTAAAAAAATTGCCTTAAAAATGGTGGTATGGCAAAAAACACCATTTTCAACGTTTCTCATCGAGCACTATTCATTGACATCAAAAAATTGCTAAAAACTAAAATTTCGAAAATTGAGTTCTGGTGGGGATATTTTGGTATCCGGGGTGCAACCCCCACACCCACGTGTTGTAGGTACCTAATCAGTTATTATTCGTCCAAAATTGATGTAACAATTCTTTGTTTTCTCCACCAAGCTCATTCAATCAAACTATGCCGTATCTTTCACGATCACCAACTGAGTTTGAGTCAGCTATGGATTATTTCGCACTAATAAAAGCTATCAAGATAAATGATCTGAAAACTTATAGGTAACAAACAAATTGAATCCTGATGTGCGCTAAACTGAATTGCCGAATACCCCCAGAATTCTATTTTTAAAAGTTTTTTCTTTTTCTCGCGATTTTTTAATGCAAATGGACAGTGCTCGATAAGAAATACTGAAAAATGTTGCTTTTTTCGCCATAATACTATTTTTAAGACCAGTTATTGACCTAAAAAATCTTGTACCCCCAGAATTTTGGTGCCGCCCACCTATGGTTTCATTCCCGTCGACAGTTTACATGGGCAGTCTGAGGGTTCGATGAGGCGAAATCACTAGAAATTCGATTCTGGAGCATCTTTCGATGTTTGGGGATCTCTCAGATTCTCGGAAAGTCCAGGACGATAAATGGGAGGCAGCCAAATTCTGGGGTCGAAACAGTTTCTTTTGTACAAGGTCCGTTTGTACATGTACAAAGATTTTCCCCATAAGTCTGTACATTTTGTACATCCAAATTTTTGTGTACTATAATATAGTACAGCAGCGATTTTAGTGTGGGAAAACAGGGTGTTCGATCTTTGGTAGTGTATTTCAGCTAATTTCTAGGTTTTTGACGTCAAAAATTACTAAAAATTGTCTCAAAATTGACATTTTTCCATTTTAAATGCAAATTCTGCCATTTTAAAGATAAATATGACAAACAATTACTCATTTCGGCGCGGAGCGCCGAAGATTTTCGGGAATTTCAAACCTTTTTACAGTTTTTGTCTTCCCAAAAATCTTTAGTACATTTTGTACACACAAATGTTTGGGTACTATAATATGGTACATTAGCGATTTTAGTGTAGTAAAAACAGAGTTGTTCGACTTTTGGTAGTGTATTTTAGTTGATTTCCGGGTGTCTAACGGCTAAAATCACTAAGAATTGTCTTGAAACGGCGCGAAGTGCTAAAAAGTTTGACATTCTTCCTTTTGAAATGCAATTTCTGCCATTATAAAGATATAAAGGACACATAATTACTTAGTTCGGCGCGAAGCGCCGAAAATTTTGCGGATTTCAGACATTTTGTGCAATTTTGGTCTTCCCAAAAATCTTTGTACATGTACAAAGACGGGGTATAAGTGTACTAGGGAAAATTCCCCTACATGCGCAGAAGCAATAGGAATGTGCTAAACAGTTAGACTTCCCCTTGACAACACAAAAATCGAAGTATATTCTGCGGCCTATGCGCGTTTCTGCAGATTTTCCGTAGTAATTACAATTATGATGGCGAGTATTTTGATTACTTTATTTTGGAAAATTTTAAGAAATTTTTTATGGTTTTTCAAGAAAACTATTGAGTTGGCCATGTAGGTGTAAAGTTTACACTTGTGGAAGGTAAAGATTTCGTTAAATAAATAATACATTGATTATTTAATAGTCATGAAAGTGTCTTCAATGCTCTTTTGCGAAACACTTAAATAAGCTTTGTGACTACACCCTCATTTTTCACAGGCCGCAAAATATACTTCGATTTTTGCGTTGTTTAGGGAAGTCTAACTGTTTAGCATATTCTATTGCTTCTGCGCATATAGGAAATTTTCCCTATATGCGCAGAAGCAATGAAGAAATTCAAATATATTTACCTTTTTTGTTCCATCGGAGCATTTTTCTTTGCTAGTTCCCTTCTTTTATTTATTAATTCAGGCCATATATCCATAGATGGACAGCGCCAAAATGGGGGTGCAAGCAGCTGGAAAAATTTCTTTTTTCGTCTCGAACTCTTTACGCTAAAATGATCACAGATCAAGAAATATTGCGTTAAAAGAAAAAAATTTTATGTTTGAGATATTGTAGCCCTCTACATTATAAAACCAATTGGACTGCACAGAAACCAGAATTGAGCTAGATAAGCTGTAGGACACGCTAACAGTGAAAAACCCGTATACTTTACACTTTTGTGCAACAATCATTGAGTGTAAAGAAATTTTAATGTCACATTCGTAATCTACAACTCAGGGGCTACATTTAAAAAAATTGGCATTCCGCAAATTGTTTGATACTCAATGCTCTGGGCGGAAAAGTGCTTCTCAGTGTAAACTTTACACTTGTGCGAATAACGCAATGTTGGGTGTATAGAAACAAAATAAACTAGGATCTGTAACGCTAAGGTCAGGGCACAGTTAAAGCATACTTAGCATGTTCCGCCTACTTAGCGGAGTAGCTGAAGAAATTTCGATTTTCGTCTCGAACTCTTTACACTAAAACAATCACAGATTAATGTAGCAGGAGTGCTACTACACGGCTAGAAATGCCTACTTTGAAGTTTAACCCGTGACGTTGATGTTTCATTGTTTCTCAATATTATTCAATACTTTGCGCAGTTGTGAGCAAGAGCCCGAGTAGTCGATTAGTACTACACACGCGAATCAGAGCGGAAGATCCGGGAAACCGGTGCGGGTAAAATTTTGCTCACGTAACGGTGGGAGGCGGCGCCCCCGTTACATATTGGAGGTCCCAAAGTACGTTCTCTGGAGTTGTCTGCGCTTACGCTTTCTCCTAGAGGGGGAGGAGTGTAGCAGGAGTGCTACTACACGGCTAGAAATGCCTACTTTGAAGTTTAACCCGTGACGTTGATGTTTCATTGTTTCTCAATATTATTCAATACTTTGCGCAGTTGTGAGCAAGAGCCCGAGTAGTCGATTAGTACTACACACGCGAATCAGAGCGGAAGATCCGGGAAACCGGTGCGGGTAAAATTTTGCTCACGTAACGGTGGGAGGCGGCGCCCTGTTACATTAAGAAATATTGCGTTGAAAGAGAAAAATTGGGTTTTGAGTTATTGCAACCCTCTACATTATAAAACTAATTGGACTGCACAGAAACCAAAATTGAGTTAGATAAGCTTTAGGATACGTAACAGTAAAAAACCCATATACTGTACACTTTTGTGTAACAACCATTGAGTGCAAAGAAGTTTTAAGGTCAGCTTCGTAATATACAACTGAGGGGCAACATTTTTTAAAAAAATTGACTCTCCGCAAACTGTCAAACTGTTTGATACCCAATGCTCTAAGCGGAAAAGTGCTTCTCAGTTTAAACTTTACACTTGTTCGAATAATGCAATGTTGGGTATATAGAAACAAAATAAACTAGGATCTGTAACGCTAAGGTCAGGGCACATTTTAAGCATAATTAGCATGTTCCGCCTACATATCGGAGTATTTGAAGAAATTTCGTTTTTCGTCTCGAACCCTTTACACTAAAACGATCACAGATCAAGAAATATTGCGTTAGAAGAGAAAAAATTCATTTTGAGATATTGCAACCCTCTACGTTATAAAACTAATTGGACTGCACAGAAACCAAAATTGAGTTAGATAAGCTGAAGGATACACAGAGTAAAAAACAAACTATTGAGTATAAAGAAATTTTAAGTTCAGATTCGTAATCTACAACTCGGGGGCAACATTTAAAAGAAACTTGGCCCTCCGCAAATTATTTGATTTTTCGGTTTACACTTTGCACATTCATTGCAAACTCGGTATTGAGTGTAAACAAAAAGAAAGACGGGCATCGAATTTATTAATTATCCATCGATTAAAAACACCGCACCTCCCAGGTGTGTGCCGTTGTTGCTGTGAGGGGGGACACAAATTTCGCACTCGCTGTGATAAACATATAAGAAAAAGGATGGCCAAGTACCTATATTATAGGTAGCGCTATCGTGCTACCTATGATTATGTACGTGCAGTTCCCCAAAACTGAACAGCGTACAGGCCCGGTGCAGTACGTGCGCACTTAAAATAATATATAGTCTGTTTCATTTATCCGAGAGCTTTTTCAGTAAATGTTTTCGGAGGCTTCACAGTAATCCCTTCTTTCTTATTTACTGTAATTCGCTAGATCTCACTGTAGGTACATAGCAGAGAAGGGTTTTTCAATAACAAATTTGCGACATAATTTATTCTCGTCTTCCAGCAAATAAATCAACTTGCAGATAAAAATCGCACCTTCAGCTTTAGTTGACACTTTAAACACAATAGATAGACTAAAATGTCAAGAAACACCGCGAACTCCCTCACAGCTCAATGGTAAAACGTCTGCTTGTCGTGTCAAAGCAACTGGGTTCGATTCCACCCGATAGCTTTTTATTTAGCGCACTTATGTACTGTACTATGTCCCAGTATTGATTAAATGCCTAAATTAAATTTATACTAGCAAATGGGGCGCTTCGCTGCCCCATCTGCTAGAGTGTTTGTAAACAAATAATATCTTAACCAGTAATTAGTATAAAAAATTGAATGACTCTGCTATGGATCGGCGAGCGGTTTTTATATTTTTTATATCTAGCTGAGCTACCCGGCGTTGCCCTGGCTGAACTTAGGCCTGATAGTAGTGTTATTTTGGTAGCCCAAAAATAATTAAAATATGATATTGGTATAGTTAGCTTAATTCTAATTTGATACAAATATGATATTTCGCTATTTGTTATTTAAAATATGATATATTTTTGATATTTGGTATATATTTAATGTTTTTGGTAGGTAGGGCATATGTATACCTATAATTTATTTTCTGCAACCATTTCAAAGTAAGTACCTATGTAAGCAAAATAGTTGGGGAATTAAATGCATGCATATCAATGCACTGTAATAAATTATGCATATTTTAGGACTCGTTTATTTTATTTCAAAGTCAAAAGACTAAGTATGCAAGTAATCAATATTTTTTGAACGATGATCTCTCATTTCCAACGATTTTTCACTTATTCGAAAGCAACAATTACGATGTTATGCACAGCAATGAATAAGCATAGCTAGTTTGTGTTACAGTAAGCTACCTGAAAACGAATTTCGTACCTACTCTGCTCACCATACGTGGGCAGCAAGGAAATTCTGGGGGATGCAAGATTTTTCAAAGGTTGAAAAATGGCCTTAAAAATGGTGGTATAGCGTAAAAACACCATGTTTTGACGTTTCTCATCAAGCACTATCCATTGGCATCAAAAAATTGCGAAAAAACGAAAAAAATTTCAAAAATTGAATTCTGGGGAGGGTATTTTGGTTTCTCGGGATGGATGCATACCCCCAAACCCCACACGCCCTGGTGTGCTGCTCACTAAACGTATAAAATAGATTTTAGTGCACAAGCTTTTGTGAAACAAACTATAGAAAAACACGAGCATTACATTTTTGGACGTAAATTTCAAAAAATTTTCATTTATTTAAAAATTTTCAAAATTTACGTGATTAAGTTTCAAAATTGCATGAATTCCTTCCACTTTTCGACAAATAACAAAATTTCGGAATATTTGGATCACAATCAGGGAAGCTCAACGGTCAAGAATACAGGTGGCAAACAAGGATTAAGAGAACAAATAATTCAATGGTCATCATTCCTACCTACCTACCTAATGTATTGTAATCTCCCTGTCTGTCTCACACAAGTTTGGGTACAAATTTTTAAAACGATGTCCGACAACAAATTGACAGATTGCGATTATAGCATTGATTTGATATATAATTATCGTAATCCGTCGGCTTACTTTCGAATAACTTCTTAAAATTTATGCCCAAACTTATGTGAAACAGACTATAAGCCAACCTTAATGATAAGCTGAGCTCACCTTATATTACGCATATATCAACACAGACAGGTGTTACTTCACTCATACTACGCTGCGCTAATTGTATGTAAGTACACCATAGGTGGGCGGCTCCAAAGTTCTGGGGGGGGGTGCAAGTTTTTTTCAAAGGTCAAAAAATGGCCCAAAAAATGGTGGTATGGCGAACAAACACCATTTTTCAACGTTTCTCATCGATCAATATCCATTGGCATCATAAAATTGCAAAAAAAACAAAAAAATTTCAAAAATTGAATTCTGGGGGTATTTTGGTTTCTGGGGGTGCATTCCCTCCAAACCCCCTCCCGACGCCCAATGAAGTGCACACGAATAACGTAGGTGTATACAAACCTCAACGGACTATATGTACATATGAGAGGGCCCGGCTCGGTATACATATGTACATATCTACTTACGTATTTGTCTCCATATGATAAAACAACATGTTGGAAAATACCTACTGCATCATTTGTACAACATAAGTAAGATATAGAGCGAAAAAAGGAAAAGTGCTACCACTTCATACTAAAATTATACCAAAATTATATCAAAAATATTTTCACATTTCACAGAGTTTTGATATGATAAGAATATGATATACCAAAATTCACAGAATTAAAATATGATATTGATAGTCCAGCAAGTGCCTACCAAAATCATACCAAAATTTATTTTTGGTATATCAAAATAACACTACCTGATAGCTGTATGGGATTGAGATGTCTCTTGTATTTTTTTATTTTTCGAGACTTTTGATGTTTTTGGGATATTTCTAAAACAATTGTTGGTAAAAACATATTGTATTTTTTAAATTTTTTAAAACTGTCTTTTGTCAACCATTTCTTTGATTAAATCCATATTTCTGACGTTATAGAATGGTTCTGAGAATTCTTTATCCTAGATCATATTTTTGATGTTCTGGGATGTTCTGGAAATTATACCCTTAGATTGGTTTGGGATGTTTAAAAA
The DNA here is from genome assembly GCA_036768485.1 of Mermis nigrescens. Lineage (NCBI taxonomy): Eukaryota > Metazoa > Nematoda > Enoplea > Mermithida > Mermithidae > Mermis > Mermis nigrescens. The sequence continues at coordinate 5,250,489 of JAVLUZ010000223.1, forward strand.
TTTTGTTTGATCATAACCATATTTTTAACGTTTTGGAATATTAAAAAAACTTTTTTGGTCCAAAACCATACTTTTGATGTTTTTGGAGGTTTAAAAATTTTTTTGGTCAAAACCATATTTTTGATGTTTTGGGTTGTTTAAAAAATTTTTTTGGTCAAAACCATTTTTTTGATGTTTTGGGATGTTCAAAGATTCTTTTGGTGCAAACCATATTTTTGATGTTTTGGGACACCAATCTTACAGCACAGGATATGTTATAGCACTGAGTATGGTATATCACGTCCTATCTTGTAGCATGGGGTATATTATATCACGTCCTATCCTGTAACACTGGGTATGTTATATCACGTCCTATTGTATAGCATGGGGTATGTTACATCACGACCTATTGTATAGCATTGAGTATGTTGTATCACGTCCTATCTTATAGCGTCGGGTTCAACTTTGTACAATGTTCAACTTTGCCCTCATTGTAAACAAATGCAAAAACTTGCATATCAAATTAGCCGCTAGAAGCAAAAACATTTGGATTTGTGAAGAAAAAACGCTATACAACGAGCTAGCCAAAAAACGCGACCCAAGCCGAACTAATCATGATGATGAGAGTTGGGGATTACAGTAAAAACAAAAACAAGAATATGCTTATGTCAATGATAAATTCACAGCAGAAGGCGCTACACGCGTTATTGATTTTCTCCGATTCACTACATTAGGCTTAACTCGGATTGCGCGGTCATGTCGCCTATGTTTTATATGATAAGGCAGCGGATGCGTACATACATATATGGTTTCCACAGGCATACTCTCGTGGCGTGTTCCTCGCAACATGTACGTGCATGGATAATGAGCTGCAACCAATCAACGCTGGCGTGGCTAAATCGCCTCCGCACGTCCTACTGCTCGGAGTCGTAGGTCCGATCATGCATCCAGTTGCTTTGATGGCTGGCTCGCCGGAATCGTATTTCCATGACCGAGTTGGTCAAAATAAACGCGGTAAATTGCGTTTTGGCCGCAAAACGTGCGACACGTGTAGATAGCTCATTTCCATACATATATATGTATCCATACATAGGCAGCACTTTCAAAATTCTGGGGGTCAGGATGGAAAAATCGCCAAAAAATGTTACTAAAAAAATAGAACTCAGGCGCCACAGTAATCTGCGGAGTTATTCAACTCCTGGGGTTGGTACAAACTCCTTCTCCACGCCCAACTGTGTGTTTACTCCTCAGAATCCGCTAGAACCCTAGCATCTCTTCAGACTCTTTAACCTGAATGTTTGAAAGCATGTTGTCTTGGATTTTTTATGCTTTTGCCTTATTCATACCCCCAGAATGTAGTCGCTCTGCTTGCTGAATTTCACAAAATACGTATGCTTTATGGCATGCACGTGGGGGAGGGGGCTGGAGGGCTGGATTTTCTCGAGAGAATGAGGCAAAATGAAGGCAAGAAACGGATGAAAGCTGAAAATTTTCTTTAAAATCAACTTAAAATTGACCAGAAACTGCTTAATGATGCAGTTTTAACGCTATTTTAAGGCGCATATGCCATTTTTTGAGCTCATTGTGGGCCAACATAACTGCAATACTGACCCCGGACCGGTCATGATAGGTACACCGCTACATATGTGTGTACATAGTACATGTCTGTATGTATGAATGTAGGTGAGATAGGTTACCTAGAAACTATACATATCTAAAGTCGCCTACTTTATGAATGCATGCATTTTCAATAACCTACGTGTAGCGTTGGCAAAAGTCCGGGAAAAAGATTTCCGGACTATAGTCCGACTACAAACCCAATTTTAAAGACTAGTGGACTATGGTCCGGACTGTGATCCTTTAAAAAGACTGGTCCGGACCACAGTCCTTCAATGCTATGTTACTATGTTGATTTTATTTCTTATTAAATTTTATCCAGTTTGCTACAAACTTGATCAATGTACATACCTATTTATTCAGTTAAGAAACAACAATCATATATCAATCGTATAACTGAAAAATAAATCGGAATCAAATTAAAAAAATACCTTATTCCATTTGATACTCACTTAAATTGTGACGGTTTTTCTCTAAAATCAAACTCGCCCGGCTGGAAACGCGTCCACATGGAGCTGAGGGCTGGGATTGCCAAATGCGCGTTGCCACTTTATACAACAAAGGAAATGTACTTTTTCTTTTCTTCTAGTATTTGAAAATCTCACTATCCCCCAGAATTATATTTTTGGAAATTTTTGCGTTATGTTACGCGATTTTTTAATGCCAATGGATAGAGCTTGATGAGAAACGCCGGAAAATGATGTTTTTTTGCCATAACACAATTTTAAGACCATTCTTTGACCTTTGGAAAATTTTACAGCCCCTCCCTTAGAATTCCGATACTGCTCACCTGGATACAACTACACATGACCTCCCATAATTTCAATAAAAATCGACAACTCAATAGCAAGATATTCAGAGGTGGCTCGAAGTTAGCAAAAAACTAAAAATGTCTTGTTCAGGCCAGAAATAGCCAGTTTTACTGCATCTAGGACAAGTTCCTAAGAAAATGAAAAATTTTCTAATTTTTTTGGTTTTTTGTGAGTTTTAAATTATGTGGGATGTCAAAATCAGCTTAAACTGACATTAACGTACCGCTCGAAGCTCAAGTAAAAGCGTTTGCAATAGTATTTGTTGATTTTGGTTGGACAACGCCGGTATTTTCCTTCGCATCTTGGGGAAAAGTAAAATCCGGAAACGGAAACGGAAATCATAAAAGCCGGAAACGGAAACAGAAACGGAAACGATGGGTAAAAGCCGGAACTGGAAACAGAAACGATCCAAAGTGGCGGAACCGGGGTTCCCCAAGTAGGGCCCCAACACTCCAACCTCGTTTCCGTCGAAATTTCCCTCATAGAAGGGGGTTTCAAGGTACGCAAACGGGGTACACCATTATTCACATGTAAATCTGACCCCAGTTCCGTCGGGGGTTTCTCTGCCCTGGGGGCAGTCCAAAGTAGCGGAACCGGCGTTCCCCAAGTAGGGCCAATCAGGTTCAAGACCTTCAACCCCGGTTTTCCCATTTCGCATCACCCCCAAGGCGGAGAAATTCCCGACTGAACCAGGGTCAGATTCACACATGAATAATGGGGTACCCCGTTTTCGAGCCCTTAAACCCCCTTCAGTTCGAGAAATTTTGGCGGAAACGGGGTTAGGGGTGTTGACCCTGATATGCCCTACTTGGGGAACCACGGTTTAGCCACTTTGGACTGCTTCCAGGGTGGAGAAACCCCTGACGGACCCGGGGTCATGCTTTACATATGAATAATGGTATACTCCGTTTCCGAGCCCCTAAACCCCTTCAGTTGTGGAATTTTTGGCGGAAACGAGGTTTGGGTGTTGACCCCGATGGGCCCTACTTGCGTAACCCCGGTTTCGCTACTTTGGATCGTTTCCGTTTCCATCTTTTACCCATCGTTTCCGTTTCCGGCTTTTACCCATTATTTCCGTTTCCGGCTTTTACTCTTCGTTTCTGTATCCGTTTCCGTTTCCGTTTCCGGATTTTACCCACACCCTCGCATCTTTTCTCTGTGACACCAAAGTTTTTTCATGATTTGGGTGCTTTTGTTCCAAATGTTGTATGGTTGGTCGGTGGGCGACCCGTAGGTGGAAATGCTGCATTCCTTGCAAACACTCTTGTTTTCATCTTTTTTATATGCAAAATAATCATGAATTTCGCCGAATTTTGAGTTTGATATATTCCAAGCTTTACTCTTCAAAGCGCTACACAACAAAAAGCGCGTGAATAACTTGAGAGAAAAACAAATCTACAGTAATTACACTAAATAATAATTTGTGAATTAGAGATCAACTTGAGGATCACAGTCCGTAGTCCGGACCATGATCCTAAAAAAAGACTATGATCCGGTAGTGTACTACGGTTTTGAAAAGGACCAGTCCTTACAGTCCGAGGATCATAAGGACTAGTCCTGGACCACGATCCAGCAGTCATTAGTCCAGACTCTTGCCAATGCTACCTACGTGGGGGTGCGCTCTGATGGGGCCCTTGACCTGCTACAGTAAGTGGGTTTTCTGCTACAGTAACTGAGCCGTAAAGCAAAAGCGGACCGTTTGGAATGGAAAAAACAGAAATTATCCTAATAGAAGAATTGAGAACGGTAATACAAATAACTTTAGCGAAAAAACAGTGCTCTATTTTATGCTAAAATGCAAACAATTTCTGAACAACAAATGACACCATGTGATGCGCATATGTAAGGTGATCGTTGCGGGCGAATGATTTATAGTTTATGAACACACGTTGTCAGGATTTGATTCATTTAAAGAAAAGCAGGTTATTCAATTTGTACAATTATAACTCGCTTCTGATTTACTGTATGGTGAGCATGGAGGAACGTTTTGTTTAGCGCACGGCCGTGCACCGAACCAGTGCCATTGGATTTTCACCGTATCTAAAGCACCGTTTTTTCCCAGCGATTTGGTTGACATTATTGACCGGACCCAAAATTTTTTTCCACTTTTCCCGACTTTTTTCCACTTTTTTTGGAGGTCTAAAAACATTAAAAATAGAGCGCCTGGGTTAAAAAATCAGTGTTTTTTAAATCGAAAATCCTATGTGCACATGCAATAGCGGTGTTTGATGCACTTTTTGTACAAAAATTTCGCGCTCTACAAGAAATATCACGATCAGTATACGTTATTTCTGTTGAAACTTGAATTTCCTTCCTTCAATAAAGCATTTTAGCCAATTCTGAAGTCGCTTTTGACAATTTAAACTATAATTCATCAAATAGCGCGTAGCGCCAGAAAATTTTGAAATTTTAGCTCTCTAAAAAGCATTTTTGCATTACAAAAACTAACCAAATCCGTGCAGAAGGTAAGGATTTTTAATCGTAGTGAAGTCCCAGGAACAGATTGACGATAAAAATGCTGCAATTGGAGCGGCGCGGTTTAACTGTTACTAACTAATAAGAATTCAAATGCGCCGAAAAATTTTTGCAGTTTTGCTTCTCTAAAACGCATTTTTGCATTACAAAAACTAACCAAACCCGTGCATAAGATAAGAATTTTCAATCTTAGTGAAGTCCTAGACCAGATTGTCGACAAAAATGCTGCAATTGGCGCGGCGCGGCTGAAAGATTAATAACAAATAAGCGCCGAAAATTTTTTGTAGTTTCACCACTCTAAAACGCATTTTTGCATGACAAAAACTAACCAAATCCGTGCAGAAGGTAAGGATTTTCAATCGTAGTGAAGTCCCAGGACCAGATTGTCGATAAAAATGCTGAAATTGGCGCGGCGCGGCTTACCTATTACTAACAAGTAAGAATTAAATCAATTCGGCGCGAAGCGTCGAAAAATTTTTGAAGTTTTACCTCTCTAAAACGCATTTTTAACATTACAAAAATTTTCCACAAATGCCAACCAAGCCCAAAACTTTTTTCCATTTCCTAAAATTTTGGTTGACAAATAGACCAAAAAGTGGAAAAAAACGGTGATCTGAAGCATACGGGTAGCAAAATCGACAAAGCGAAATTCATTCTTTGGTCCCCCTTTGTGTTTAAAAAAATTTTGGTCATGTTCCCCAAGACAAGAACAAAGATGAGAAAATATTTGTTGTCCAGAAAAATATATGAAATTCAGTAAAACACAAATACACGATGAATCGGCGACTGAACAAAAGGACATACAGATCACGGAGTGTGATACAACAAGATATGCCCTGACAATAAAATTGTAAAATCAATGTTTAGCAGCTCTTTTTTGAACAAACCAACATTAGGAGAAGCGACGACATGATCAGGTAACTTGTTCCAAATTTTTAAATATCTTTGAGAAAAGTCGTTGAGGTGAGCATTAGAACGGACAACTGATAACATGAGTTTATAACAATTTGTAGCTCTAGTGATCTTGGAACTAAAAATAAAAAATTTATTAGCATTAATCAGTGATCGTACGGGGTCAGATTTTCACCCCCGATCGGGGTCGGGGTCGGGGATGAAAAACCCCGGTTTTCGGGGTCGGGGTCGGGGTCGGGGTCGGGGTCGGGGTCGGGGTTGAAGATTAACAATTAACAGTGCATGATTACATACCAATTTCAAAAGGATAAAAACGATACCTTCACTTGTTTGTAGAGCATATGTACTAATAAAGCTGGTTATGTTCAACATTTTATTTTCATTCCAAGTTCAAGCATGGTTTTAGCAATTTAGCATTACTTTCAATTTTAATCACTAATCGCTCTCGCTTTTTCGTATTCTTCCACAGTTTTTTCATAACGGTTTTCTATTGCGCACTGATTGTAGAGGAGCCAATGGCGCGAAGCGCCGAAAATTTTCGAAATTTTTACCGTTTTCATGTAGAATTTATGCCTTTTTTATTGACTTTATTTTCGCAAATTGGCAAAATCTCGTTTCTAAATTAAGTCCAAAAAAACTTAAAATTGATGAACACCTACACTGCACAAAATTTCTGAGCTGAAATGCGTCTTTCGACCTCTGCTAAGTATGTAGCGCAGCAACGGGTCGCGACCAATAATTCATTGAAAGATGTATCAATGAGAATTTTGTTCTTACCATTAGTGATCGACCGGGGCCCCGGCCCCGGCCCCGGCCTCGCAATCCCCGGCCATTTTTCAGCATCCCGGCCCCGGCCGGGGCAAGGTCAAAAAATGGCCGGGGCCGGGAAAAATTTAGTGTAATTCGTATTTTGTACAGGCTGTGATACTGGCACTTATTTATCAATGAGCAAGTGTTAATTTTGAGAACTGTACTGATTAGACCATATGTATACTTACTTAGTCCTTGTCATAAGTTTTCTACTGTGTATAAATGAGCTTTTAATGAATGAATGTTCAGGAAAATCTGCATATTCTCGATTCCTCCACTTAACTTATTCAAACTAAATGCTACTTTCAACTCATTCATTCATAGCTATGGCTAAAAGATTTAGAGTTGACAAATACGTTCTATTTCTAGTTAGAAATTGTACGTTTTTAACAAACTATTTCTACAAAAAACACTTTTAAATTCATTTGAATGGGAACCGTGTGCTTTAAAACGCGTTTCCTGTGTAATAGTTATTAGGACCGAGGTTAATTATAGGCGAATATAAACTATGCTGCAGAATTGCGTCCGATCCGATAAACTAAATATGTCTCAAATAGTTTCCTAGGGTCCAGAGTTGAGGGAGAGGTGAAATCCCAAATTGGAGGACCAGAAAATTAGTGGCAAAACAGGGTCTTTTGACTTTTAATTGTATATTTTAGCTAATTTCTGAGTTTCTAACGCCAAGAATTACTAAAATTGTCTCTAAAACGGCGCAAAGCGCCTAAAAATTTGACATTTCTGCATTCTAAATTTAAATTTTGCAATTTAAAAGATGTATAGGACAGACAATTTTTCATATCGGAGGGAAATGCCGAAAAATTTTTGGAATTTCATACCTTTTTACAGTTTTTATCTTCTCAAAAATCTTTGTACATGTACAAAGATAGTCCTGGTCTTTGTACATCGGGAAAAATCTTTGGCGAATACAAAAAACACTCTTTTGTACATGCAAATTTTTGTAGTCTTTAATATGGTACAGTAACGATTTCAGTGTGGTAGTAGACAGTGATCGGACCGAGGCCTCGGCCTCGGCCTCGGCTCGCCTCGGCAAGCCTCGGCGTTTTTTGGAGCCTCGGCCTCGGCGCCGAGGGCGAAGCTGAAAAGTGCCGAGGCGCCGAGGGTTAAAATCAAATTTATATAAGTTTAATATATCCATTAAATATTAACTATTTAGAATGCATCTGCAGTACACACGCTGTTTCTTACCTATTGGCTTTTCTTATGGTTTTAGGCGCGTACCCAGTTACACCAAGTTACATACAGCAAAGTGCCAATTGATATTCATTTGATGACTGACTTTTATTTCTCATGCTCGCTACTTGGATCGGAAAGTACAGTGCAGAGAAAATAATCGTAATATTAAACACTTTATCTAACTAAAATAAATGTGTATATGTTTATTGTTGTTAGCCAGAATTCTGATTTTAATCTGATGAAGCAGATAATTCATCATCAAAATCCAGATCATCTGAATCAGAGTTAGCCTCATCCATTTCGCCTTCTTGTGCTATCGCATCATCGTCATCGTCATCGTTTATCAGATTCTTTAAAGTCACACTATTATAATCAATTGCTTTGAGATTATGCTTTACAAAAAAAGAGTTTTTGAACATTTGTCTGTCATTCATTCACCACAGCTTTTCTATTCTTCCACCTCATTGTCATGAATTATTTTTTATTTTAGAGGTTTTGTGTATCAGTATCACTGATTAAGTATCCTACCGACCTTCCTGCATAGCATATAGTTCCTATTTTAACCCTAACGCAGAGCTCAGGCTCGTATACAGGGGGATTGGGGGAAAGTGCCCCTTTCGAAATAAAATTTGAGAATAATCGCGAAAGACCCTTTGCGCTTCGCATTGAATTTCACAATGATATTTTGTACAACCAAAAGCGTCTTTTTGCTACATGGATCGGAAAGTACAGTCGCTACATGCAGAGGCGGATTTAAAGGGGCGGCCGCTCCCCATTGGCCAAAATATTTGGCGAGATAAAGAATGGATATGCAATTTGCAATGATTTTTGGTCGTCAGTGACCATAATTTCTCAAATTTTTCCGGCGCTGCGCGCCGGAAGATACCTATTAATGACATTTATTTACTTTCTTGGCGACCTGGGCCCGGTTTAACCATAAGTTTACGACTCCTAAGAGTCCTACAACTTCCGTTTCACGGGAAAATCGGGTTCCACCATCTTTTTACGAGTTATGAATTACGACTACGAGTTATGAGTAACGAGCAACGGGTTAATAGTTCGTATTACGAAAGTTTCACCAGGATTCCCGTAGGACTCACAAAAACTCATTTTTACGAGTACTTTTTGGACCTTTTTACGAGTACTCGTAACAAAATGTATATCTTTTCTGTTGCGTATGACATTCTTCGTTAGTCATTGTCTCTGTTTTAAACAGCATAATTACGTAATTAATTGCAGATTTTATGCCGCTCGATAGAAAAACATAGAAAGTGTTGAGAAATGTTTGGGATTTAGTCAACAAGAATTAATAAGCTTCTCAGAAAATTTATAACTTTAAATAAAAACGAAAATAATAATATTAGTAATAATAATAATGACGATAATAACAATAATAATAATAATAATAATAATAATAATAATAATAATAATAAGAATATTACTAATACTAATAATAATAATAATTTTTATTATTATAATACTAATACTAATAATAATCATAATAATAATAATAATAATAATAATAATTATTATTATTATTATTTTTATTATTATTATTATTACTATTATAATTTATAAACAAAATCAATTAAATCAGATTCAGAGACGTTACGAAGCTAAAAGTATATCACAGCGTATTATTTCAATTTTCAAATTTAACAAATCATTCTTAGTTGTCATTAATACGTACATAAAATATGCAGTCGGCTCTTTTCCGAAGGAAGTGCGATGAAATTCTAATTTTCAGAAATCTAATCAAAAATGTCTGATTTCCGCAATTCATGCAAAATGTATAAGTGATTGTAATATTTTTCATAAAAAAGCTGCGAACATTATTAACAAGGGCTAAAGAAATAAAATTTCGAATTACTACTCAAGAATGCAGCTTAAGAATCGAATTTTATGGGATTTCTCTAACATTTTTTGAAAAATATATTATTTTTTAATGCTAATCTTCTTACCCTTTACATGTGCTGCCAGTATATGTATTATTTAGGTGTGTGCACGAAAGTGAAACAAATTGAGAAAAAACAAACCAGAAAACTATTAAACGCTCTAGTCTGATACTTCTTTACCAGTCCTACGGACCTCTTTTTGATCCGTGATAATATCACAAAATTTACGAATCTTTTCACTCGTAACATTCGATCGTAATATCTGGCGAAACCGCCCAGCCGTTATTCGTGAAAAACACTCGTAGAAGTCGTAACTCGTAGCCCGTGGCTCGTAAATCTCAGTTTTTGGTGAAACGGAAATTTGTAGCACTCGTAGCCCGTACTCATGAAACCATCACCCGTAACTCCTAACTCGTAGCCCTTTTCTGTTCATGTAGGTTTCAAAACAATTTTAACAGCAGAAACAGCTATTTTTGCATAGTTTTCTTCTATTTTCAATAAAAAAATTTCAATGTTTTCCATCAAATGCTATAAATACAGGAAATTAAGCAGTAAATCATGCTTCAAGACGTCTATCCGCCTTAGTTTTGCAAATTTCTAGGCGCTTCGCGCCAGATTTTTGTTAAAGTCTTAGAAATTTAATGATTTTTTTGCACAAAGTTGTCGAAAATTCTAAAATTTTTAGAAAAATATAACTTCAAAAGTGATTTTATGTTAAAGTATACAATGTAAAACACCGAAAAATGCTATTTCGCGCATTGAGGGCAAAATTTTGTACCTGTTTTTGACTTTTTTGGAAAAGTTTGTGTACCGCCCCCTCCCGCTACTGGATGGATCAGAAAGTACAGTAATTCTCGCATTCGTCTGCTACCATAAAAACATTCAAAGACTCTTTTTTTTGTAAAGCACAATCTCAAAGCAGTTGGTTATAATAGTGTGACTTTAAAGAATCTGATAAAGGCTGACGACGACGATAACGCGATAGCACAACAAGGCGAAATAGATGAGCCTAACTTTGATTCAGATGATCTAGATTTTGATGATGAATTATCTGCTTCATCAGATTGAAATAAAAATTCTGGCCAACATCAATAAACATTTGTTTTAGTTCGATAAAGAGTTAAATATTACGATTATTCGCTATCTCATGTACATGCAAAATATTCTAAGAGTACTATTTATGGGTATAGGTATATAAGCTTGACCCTCGGCATTACCCTCGGCCTCGGCCTCGGCCTCGGGCCTCGGCCTCGGCCGAGGCAAGGATTTTAAGTCGCCTCGGCCTCGGCCGAGGCCGAGGGTCCAAAAGTACCCTCGGTCCGATCACTGGTAGTAGAACATAGTTTTCCGACCTTTAGTAGTGTATTTGGCTAATTTTTGGGTTCCTAAATATTTGACATTTTTCCATTTTTCCATTCTAAGCGCAGTGTTGCTTATTACAAGATTTAATTCGCATATTACAATTTTTGTAATATTTCTCATTTTGCAGTACAAGTTGTTTTAGCTTGCTCAGTCGAGTTTTATGTGTGAATTCCATCAGAAGCTCATAAAAATTTCGACACTTCGCGCCAAACTATCAACTAAATTCAGGCCAAATTATCACATTTAGAAGCACGGTCTTTTTGTATTAGGGGAAGATTTTTGCTGATGTACATAGACGTTTCAGGACCGTCTTTGTACATGTACAAAGATTTTTGAAGAACAAAAACTGTAAAAAGGTGTAGAATTCCTTATTGAAAATTCTACCATTTTAAAGATTTTCAAAGGGGGGGGTAAGCGGCTGCAAAATGGAGCCGCTTATCCCCTCCCCTGAAAATAGCCGAGGAATATACATGTGACAGAGGATTTGGGCCATCCCCCATCTCCGCTTTGAAGCCCGAACTTCCTTGAAAGTCAGAAAATATTTAACCACCCTCCCCCATTTTTTGGCGAAAGCCTGTGCTTTTTTGGCTATTTTTATGTGTTTTTACCATTTTTGATCTAGTCGCTAACCCCTCCTTCTAAAAATGGCGCGGGACCCCTACCCTAGATTTCCAGCCGTTACATGTAGGTATACTGAGGGAACCTCATAAAATTTTAAGCGATTACATGCATGTTTTATAGTGATAGTTTATCTATTTACTCTAGCTCACATAATAAAATATTGTATCACTTCGTGAAATTCTAATAGTTAGGTACACTTTTGCCATACTAAAAAATTAAGTTCAAAAAATTCAAAAGGTTTTCACCAAAAATCGTCTGACAATGACTTGTGTCTTGGACCCTGAGGGGGTAATACCCCTCCCCATATGGGAATGTGTGATGTCTCATTTATTACATCCAATACCTATTGCATCCAATTGCTAAAGCAGCAGTAGCCGTAGCTAAGATTTAAATGATACAGAGTGTGCTAATAGCAGCGTCATAGACCTTATTGATGATTCAGACAATGAAACACTAGACTAAATTTGTTTCTTGTGACATAAATAGTAATAAAACTTGATATGAAAAGCCATTTACTACTGAATGGAGCAATCGCTCATTATTTCTTTCCTATGCTCCCCACCCCAAGTATGTGTCATGCAATAATATTTTCCTTGTCTGACCCCGGCCAGCCCCGGCCCGGCCCCGGCCCGCCAAAAAAGTTGCCCCGGTCGATCACTACTTACCATTTCCAGGTCCATTTGTGGCCTTCTTATTAACTAGTTCAGAAAACAGAAAATGCGCAAAAACACAAGAAAATTTGGCCTTTCCTTTCATTTAAAACAGAATTATGTGTCCTTGTAAAGAAAGATAAAGAAAGCAGAGAATATACAAATTGGTACTCAAACAAATTGGTTTTTACCCAAGTTACAAAGGTACGACGAAACCGTTGAAGTGGTTCAGAAGATTTATAATTTTTGCAGTTCTTCGTATAATTTGGCAGTCAACGACGAAAATGCTGATGTTCGGCGGCATGCAATTGATCGTCTTTGTATTACTAATTGGATCGATGCGAGTTGACGTCATACTACCGGACGAACTGTGCTCAAAATTTTGCCGTTTATACAGCGTCCATTGTGGAAGATGTTCGATGCGAAACCGACTTTAGCTCTGACAAATTTTTTTTGCGTATGGTTGCAAAAATTATGGTCTTTTTGAACTTTCGTTTATTATTGCTAAGTGGCGATGTCGAAACGAACCCTGGTCCTAAACGTCAGACAAAAGATTCGACTAGTTCGCAGTCAAAAGACATTGACAAGAGTCAACTCATTACGGCACCCTGCGTTTGTTGTCGTTCGAATGTCGGCGACGGCGACTTGGCTTTTCAGTGCGGTTATTGTGGTTCGTGGGAGCACGCCGCGTGTGCTTCCATCTCGGACAACTTTCATAACGAATTCGCTGCCTTGTCGTCTGATGCCTCTAAACTATTCATTTATTCTTGCACGCAATGCTACGTTCGCAGCGTTCCTACACTCGCTTTAAACTCCTATGGATTGCTGCAGAAGCCGAACTTTGCCCCTTTGCCTGCTGGGCCTGTGGATTTTGCTCAATCATCAAACATTTCTGCAGCCGCCCCTCATCGCCCTACGTTCGCAGGTTTACCTCCTTTTCGCGGCGGGCCTGTTTGTGGCCCATCGGTGTTGGACTCGGTTCGTATAGCCGTTGACCAGTGATCGGACCGAGGCCTCGGCCTTGGCCTCGGCCTCGGCCTCGGCAAGCCTCAGCGTTTTTGGAGCCTCGGCCTCGGCGCCGAGGGCGAAGCTGAAAAAGTGCCGAGGCGCCGAGGGTTAAAATCAAATTTGAATAAGTTTAATATGTCCGTTGAATATTAACTATTTAGAATGCATCTGCAGTACAAAGGCTATTTTTTACCTATAGAGTTTTCTTGTGGTTTTAGTCGCGTACCCAGTTACACAAAGTTACATACAGCAAAGTGCCAATTTATTATTCACGTGATGACTAAGTTTTAATTCTCATGCTTGCTACATGGATCGGAAACACACATTCCCGAAGGGAGGGATTGAGGGAGGTTTAGTACCCCCTCTCAGGGTACAAGACTCAAGTCACTGTCAGACGATTTTTGGTGAAAACCTTTTGAATATTTTTGAACCTAATTTTTACTATGGCAAAAGTGCAGTTAACTATTAGAATTTCCCGAAGTGATACAGTATTTTTTTGAATGTAAGCAAAGAGTAAATAGACAAACTGTCACTATAAAAAATGCATGTAACAGCTCAAAATTTTTGGTAGGGGCTCCTCGGCATACATGTAACGGCTAAGAAATTTCGGGTGGGGGATTAGCGACTCCGCAAATTTTCGCCATAAATGGGGAGGGTGGGTCAAAATTTTCTGACGTTGGAGGGAAGGGTTAGGGAGGACGTCTAACCTTGGGTGGGTGGGGAATTCCCCAAAGCCCTTCCTGTTACACATATGGTTTTCGACCATTTTTACGGGAGAGGGCGTAAATGATTACGAATTTTCGGCCGAAAATCGCAAAAACGCACCTAAAAATGGCCAATTAATGCAGGTTTTGCCAAAAATCAATTTCGGCTCGTGCATTTTTTGGAGCCATTTTTATACAATGTTAAAATACTTTCTTGGACAAAGTGATATTTATTATATCGTTTTTAGTATTTTTTTTAGGAAATTTCAAAAAATTTTCGAGCGCTTCAGCGCAAAATATCGCTAATATACTGTATTTAGATTGAAGCAGAGGCATTAAACACTCAAAAGTCAATTTTTGTGTAATCTAGGCATCTTTATGCAGATTTAAATATCTTTTGTATCCATTTATACTGTTTTTAATAATATTATGCAAAACAAGTACTATTTAATAACTCAGCACATTTAGCCGTTCAAAGATTAAATTGACTAATTTATTCTGATGTTGCATTGGATTTCTAAGCACAGTAGTGCTTATTACAAGATTTAATTGGCATATTACAATATCTGTAATATTTCTGATTTTGTAGTACAAGTTGTTTTAGCTTTCTCAGTCAAGTTTTATAAGTAAATTTCATCAAAAGCTCATAAAAATTTCGGCGCTTCGCGCCAAATAATCTTACAAACTATATCCAGGCCGAATTATCACATTTAGGACCACGGTTTTTGTATTCGACAAAGATTTTTCATAATGTACAGAGACTTTTCAGGACTGTCTTTGTACATGCACAAAAGATTTTTGGAGAGACAAAAACTGTAAAAAGGTGTAAAATTCCCGAAAATTTTCGAGCGCATCAGTAATTGTCTGTCCTATATATCTTTAAAATAGTAGAATTTGCATTTAGAATGGAAAAAATGTCAAATATTCAGAGACCCAGAATTAGCTAAGATATGCTACCGAAGGTCGAAAACCCCTGTTTTACCACACTAAATCGCTACTGTACCATACTATAATAGTACACAAAAATTTGCATGTACAAAATGTTCAAAGACTGTTGGATACCATTTTTGTACATGCAAAAAGATATCTTGCACAAAAAAACACTGTTTAGGACTGCATGCCGGTTGCAGGTCACACACTGGCAGTATGTAAAAATGTGTATGTTTAAAAATATATTTATATAAAATATCTACAAAAATTTGTTCGCTCATACAAAGACACTACTTAATTTACTGGTCCCCCATTTAGGGATTTCACCCTTCCCTCAACTCTGGACCTTGGGAAACTATGATCAGAAAGTACAGTGCAGTTTCTGTCATATTACCTACCACACCAGAATTGGATGACTGAAAAAGCGTGTTTAAACATGCATTACTGCAAAAGCGAGCACAACAATGGCTACAGTTCTGTCTTTACTTAGCTTATTTCGTTTGTTCGTTTATTTCTTTGACACTGTTTTCTTATTTATGTATAGTAATAAAAGTTTTTAAGTGCTTGTTCAGCCATATTTTTTATTAACTTTTCCAAGTCTTCAACGGCAACTTGTTTAATTAAGTATGCTTTCATTCTGCTGACTTTATCCAATAAATCCTTCATACATTTAATCTAATATTATTGAAAATGACATTCGATAAGATGTTCAATATTACGGTTATTCTCTAGCTCATGTGCATACAAAATATTCTAAGAGCACTATTTATGGGTATAGGTATATAAGCTTGACCCTCGGCATTACCCTCGGCCTCGGCCTCGGCCTCGGCCGAGGCCGAGAGTCCAAAAAGTACCCTCGGTCCGATCACTGCCGTTGACCTTCAAGAACGTTCTACCAGGGCTGTTGGTTTTAACATCAATGAACTAAAAACCGGCACTGCTTCTGATCAAAAAAAGTTGATCTAGCCGAAGTTCATCGCTTGGCGGATGACCATGATTTTGATCCACGACGACATTACCGATATGCTATCGTTTGGGATGGGGCTATATACCTAATCAAAAATACGAACGCTTGCTCAAAATACAATTTTCCTCAGCACACGCCCGCAACTTGTGGTTGCGAGCTTTTCAGTCGCCTAAACCTGCGGCGGGCGACAGACAGGATCCTACGCGAATCTGGTTTCGACGCGATTTGTCCGATCAGGAGCATCAGGGCGCTTCTACGAGGAGCGTCAGTTGCGTTGAACGTCCGGCGCTGATGCTAACAAGCGTCGCATCGTCGTGGAGGAATAATTCACGCATAATTTGAGGATGCGGGCCCCTTGGCGGACGGCAAGTCAGTTTTGCGTTGTTGTTTATTTAATGCACGTAGTATACTAAATAAACTAAATGAGTTTGATGCATTTTTAACAGCAAATGATTTTGATATCGTGTGTGTGTGTGAATCCTGGTTAACTCCTAGTGTATCTAATGGCTTACTTTGCAATTTAAACCATTTTAATGTGTATCGTTCCGATAGGATCAATCAAAAAGCTGGAGGTGTTTTTATTCTTTCAAAAAGTACTTTAAAATCCTACTTGCCGAAAGTACCGGAAAATCTTTTCAGTGAAGAAATAGTTATTGTTGATTTCATTGGCGTAAGCTCCAAGATTCGTGTGCTACTTTTTTACAGGGCGCCGGATTATGATTTCTCCCACATGAGAATGCTTTGCCGTGTTATAGAATGGGCCTCTCAGATACAGTATCCTTTTGTCATATTAGGTGATTTAAATTTTCCTAATGTAGACTGGTCTAGTTTTATTTTACCTTCGAGTCCTATTAACCGATCTTTTTGCGAGTGCATGCTTTCTCTGTCTTTTAGTCAAAAAGTTTCTGAACCAACACACGGTATGCATATTTTAGATGTTATTTTTGATGCCCATTCTATCGAAAACGTTGAAGTCAACCCACCTTTTTCTACTAGTGATCACTCGGTTGTTACTTTTTTCTTAAATGTTCTATCTTGGAAGAAAAAAGTTCAGCTAAACTTAATTTTCGCAGAGCAAATTATGATCAGATTGAATTATTTTTGTCCGCAATTTCGTGGCCTGACATTTTTTCGGATTGCGTTACTTGTGATGATTTCTACAACAAATTTTTGTCTGTTATAAATCCTTTAATTTCCCAGCATGTTCCAAAAATTGAAGCTAAACCTGCAACTGTGAAAAGATACCCAATGAACATAAGAAAGCTGGTTGCTAAAAAACTGAGGCTGTAGCATGTTTATAAACAGAGAAAAACGCCTGAATCTAAAGCTGTTTATAATAACTGTGCAAAGTTATTAAAGGCCGAAATCTATAAATTTCACTCTTCCAAAGCGGATAAACTTATTAAATCTGGAAATTTGAATTCTTTTTATAATTTTGTTAATTCTCGTATTAGTGGTGAAAGAACTATTCCAATCTTAACTGATGGCGATCGTGTGATTGCTTCTACTGACAAAGATAAGGCAAACGTTTTTAGCACACTTTTTGCTTCAGTCTTTTGTGTTCCTACGCAAACGAATTTTGGTCTTATTAATGCTTGTGCACAGCCAAAGTTATCAAACATTCATTTTTCTGATGATGTCGTTTTTTCTGCTATACGGAAAATTAAACCATCATTATCAATTGGCCCTGACGGACTTTGCGCATTTTTTGTGAAAAAACTTGCTTTTGTACTTACCCAGCCCTTAACCACTATTTTTGAAATATCTTTCAAAACCCATTGTATTCCTGCATTGTGGCGCACCAGCTAATGTTGTTCCTGTGTATAAAAAGGGCGACCGGAGTGATGCTAAAAATTACAGGCCAATATCGTTATGTTGTGTTACGTGTAAGATCATGGAATCGATAATTAACAGTACGATGCAAGCACATTTACGTGAGAATAATTTGATCTCCTCCGGTCAGTTTGGTTTCCAAAAGGGTAAATCGTGTGAATTGCAATTACTAAAGTGCAAAAATGAATGGACTAAATTAATTGATGAAAAAAACACTGTTGATGTTATCTACATTGATTTTTCTAAAGCTTTCGACACTGTAGTTCACCGTAAATTAATTTATAAACTGGAAACTTTTGGATTTTCTGGAGATTTATTGAGTTGGTTAACTTGTTTTTTGAGCGATAGGACTCAAAGGGTTGTTATTAACGGTCAGTTTTCGAGTGAAAAATCTGTCACTAGCGGTGTTCCTCAGGGCAGTATAATTGGCCCGATTCTTTTTGTTTTATTCATAAATGACATTAGCGACCGCTTAAATAGCAAAGTTTGCCTTTTTGCCGATGACGTCAAGCTTTATAATTTATCTAGCAATCACACCCAACTTCAAGATGATATCGCTAAACTCGTAGTCTGGTCCAAGGATTGGCAGTTAAAAATTGCTACTGAAAAATGCTACGCGTTATATCTAGGTTTTGGAAATCCCAAGCATTCTTATAGAATTTCTGACCTGACTGTAGAACAGAGTGTAAATTCTGTAAAGGATTTGGGTGTTTACGTATCAAGTAAACTTGATTTTAATTTCCACTATAATGATATAACGCGTAGAGCTTATGCTAGGGCTATGCTAATATCGAAATCATTTGCTTCTAAAAATAAACTAAATATGTCTAGGGCTTTTACTGTTTACGTCAGACCGCTTCTTGAGTATTGTAGCACTGTTTGGAATCCATACCGTAAGACCCATGTTTCAATGATCGAAAATGTTCAAAGGAAATTTACACGTAAAATTATTGGATTTCGGGGACTTTCTTATGCTGAAAGACTCAGTTCCTTAGAATTGGATAGCCTGGAGATTCGCAGATTG
The DNA here is from genome assembly GCA_036768485.1 of Mermis nigrescens. NCBI lineage: Eukaryota > Metazoa > Nematoda > Enoplea > Mermithida > Mermithidae > Mermis > Mermis nigrescens. The sequence continues at coordinate 5,269,282 of JAVLUZ010000223.1, forward strand.
CGTAGTGATCTGTGTATGATGTATCAGATATTGAGTGGTAGGTGCGTTTTGCAGCAAGCCGACTTTTTTACTTTTTGTGAAAACAGCACGCGTGCTCAAAATTCAATGAAATGTGAATGCACTCCTTTTCGGCTTGATGTTCGTGGGTATGATTTATCCAATAGGTGGATTCACGTATGGAATTCTCTCCCTGAAGCTGTTGTAAGATCTCCTAGTGTTTCTTCCCTCCGTGAAAAGTTGAAAAAAGTTGATCTAACGGGGTATTTGCTAGGGGCGTGTTCTAAGTGCATAATTTATTTAGCCTGCGCGCCTACCTTCGTCTTTTGCACTAATCTCGTATAAATGTACTTTAATTAATAATTTCTTGCTTTTAGAATATGTGATTTTGTATGATGATTCATGTCGAATGTTTATTATAATTGTATTCATTGTATATTAATATTTCTTTTCTTATTGTGTTCTTTTTTTGTGCGACGAAAATAAAATATTTGTATTGTATTTGTATTGTAAGCATGTGCAGTTTCATTCAATGAACTAATAGTGCATTAAATCACTAAAGTGCTGCGAAGCGCTGGATTATTTTAACAGATTCAAGCTCTTAAATTCATTGGATCTGTATAACAATAGATAATAATGACTCGGCGCGAAGCCCCGGAAAATTTTGACGTTTGTGCCTTTTTAAACTCAATGTTCTTGACACATTGCGCCAGAAAAATCAACATAATTTCTGAAAAATTCCGGGGGGGGCATGTGCCTCCATTCCCCCCCCCGGGCAACGCCTGTGATTCCGCTTTAATTTCGGCGCACTTCATAATGGAAAATATGCGAACATGTATGTACGTCTTAACAACATGGCGACCAGGCGTGCTTTTCATGAAATATCGCGAGTGTCAAGTTTAACATATTAATTTTGCTGGTGAATCAATCGTCCTTGTTCCGAATTTATTTGCTATTTATACAATTCTTCTATGTACCAACAGATAAAATGCTATATTACACCCCGAAAAAAGGTTCAACCCCGAGTGGAAAAATCATGCCCCCGGTCGGGGGTCGGGGTTTAGGCCGGGGTTTTTCGGGGTCGGGGTCGGGGTCCCTGTACGATCACTGGCATTAATACAAGATAAACCATTAATAATTTGATATATATGAGACATAGAAATATCTGAAGACGACGAAGTTCTAAGCAAGGTAGGTTAAGAAGCTTTAGGCGTCCAAGATAAGATAAATTGCTATGAAAACCAAAAAGACGTTTAGTAAATTTATGCTGAACAATGTCAAGACGATTTATATGATTTGTCGACTTGAAACAAAATCCTGGATATGGGCCTGCAAACAGGGTTGCCAAGTTGGGGGTTTTTGCCCATTTTGGCTTTTTTTGTGGCCGTTATAGGCCTCTTTTAGCGATTGAGCTTTTTTTGCGCCTATGCTTAACCATTGGTTTTGGGTTTTTTTAGGCAGTTTGAGGTAAAAATTGGGTTTTTTTTGTGACAAAAGCACTTGGCAACCCTGAGTGCATATGTCGTGGTAGCAGCCGGGCTGACATGGCTGTGGTTTCTGTCGGCTTTTTTGGTTTAACATGGCGCAAAACAAAAGCAGTTGGTCAATGCATTTTTTGGTATTTGATTTACCTAAGCCTTTTGTTGTTGTAGCCATATATTTTGTCTTGTGTGTGTCTTTTATTACGCCTTGTGTTTTTTTATCATATGCTGTGTCATTATTCTTATCACGTGTTTTTCTTGGACATAATAAATTCTTTGTTTGTTTTTTGTAACTTTTAATAAGCAAAGCAAACATGTTCACATTCAGGAGTTTGATTCAGGGAAGTGGCGTGACAAAAATTTTTGAAAAAGCGAGGGAACCAAAGGACACTTACATAGCCAGTAAAGGGGAGGAGGGATTCCTCCCGCCTCTCATGGGGAAAATTTCGACATGTCCAAGAACTGAGCAAGATGATTGCATAATTCAAAGGCTTAGCCAGGATTTTGGTCAGGAAGCGGAATATCGAAAAATTGTTTTCCATATAAAAGCCATAAAAACAGCAGGGGCGTTTTTTGGGATTTTCACATCGTCCTGCACTATTGAAGCAATACAAATTTTTTTTGAAATTTTTTTACGTTTTTGGCGGAAGAATGCTTATAGTGCTGGCCTCTAAAAAAACCAGTCGATTTGTAACCTAAAAAAAAACCACCCCTTTTTTCTATAACCAAAAGGAGATGACTGATGTTATTATACTGGCGAACAAGCTATGCCGTGAGGATTACAACTGACCCCTGGTCGCTTTCCGGATCATTCAGAAACTTGAGATATAAATTTGTCGAAAAGTTCCTAAAAATTGCCATTTTTATGATTTTTTTAAAGCATTTTTGAGGGTCAGTATTTCTACCTGTATTCATATTTGGTGGAATCTTTTATGTTTTCACGTTAGGCTCCCTTGCAGACTAATGTCAGAAAAAAATTTAGTTCTCCTATGTCATCCACATAGCTACAGTATACCTTCAAAGCCAAACCTAAAAAAAAACCAGTTGTAACCTAAAAAAAACCAGTGCCAATTTTTACGAAACTTAGCAGGAATGTGCCTCTTACACCTTTCATGATGCCTGATATTTATTTTTCACAATAAATAAGAATCACCCCAAAAACTGCCAAAAAAGTTCGATTGTAACCTAAAAAAAACCATTGTAACCTAAAAAAGACCAATGCTTAGTATACGTTGCCATGGCAACGAAATTACTTTTCATCAACTTGCATACTTTTTCACTGATTTCTTGCAGAGGATGTAGAAGAGACTTACCTAGAGTCGTTTTTATCACTTGAAGACTTTATTTGTGAAATTTATAGAACTTTTAATGAAATTCAGAAAAAAATTATTGATTTTTATATAAATGTGATAAAATGAACGGAAATATCGTAAAAAATGAATTTTTTCAAAATTGTGATCATTTAAGGTCAACTAACTGTTTTACGCTGCCAACCATGCACTTTGCATAACATTTTGGGGGTGGTTTTTTTAGTTCCCATGGTTTTTTTTAGAAAAAAGTGGTTTTTATTTAAAATTTCGTATTTCATGCAAGCTTGCTATGAAATATGGCGCTTAAAAATTCTTCCATGCAGCAAGTTATAGGCCTAGGGCAGCTGTCAAAAATAGGTGTTTGTTGACTTCTTAAATGCTATTTGTTCTGAAGTTATAAGCCAAAAACATGAAAATCGTTTTTTTAGAGGCCAGCACTAGTGATCGACCGGGGCCCCGGCCCCGGCCCCGGCCCGGCCCCGGCCCGGCCCCGGCCCCGGCCCCGGCCCCGGCCCCGGCAATCCCCGGCCATTTTAAGCATCCCCGGCCCCAGCCGGGGCAAGGTCAAAAAATGGCCGGGGCCGGGGAAAAATTTAGTGTAATTCGTATTTTGTACAGGCTTTGATACTGGCACTTATTTATCAATGAGCAAGTGTTAATTTTGAGAGCAGTAATGATTAGACCATATGTATACTTACTTAATCCTTGTTATAACTTTGCTATTGTGTATAAATGAGCTTTTACTGAATAAATGTTCTGGAAAATCTGCATGTTTTCGATCCCTCCACTTAACTAACTTGAACTAAATGCTACCTTTAACTCATTCATTCATGGCTATGGCTAAAAGATTTAGAGTTGACAAATACGTTCTATTTCTAGTTGAATTGTATGTTTTCAACAACCTATTTTTACAAAAAACACTTTTACATTTAATTGAATGGGAACAGCGTGCTTTAAAACGCGTTTCTTGTGTAATAGTTATTAGGACGGAGGTTAATTATAGGCGAATGTAAACTACGCTGCAGAATTGCGTCCGATCCGATAAACTAAATATCTCTCCTATAGTTTCCTAAGGTCCAGAGTTGAGGGAGGGGTGAAATCCCAAATTGGAGGACTAGCAAATTAAGTGGTGGACTATTATTAGCCGACTCTATTTTAATGTACGAGCTTCTTGTGCTTGTACAGAGATCTCCGAAAAGGTTTTTGTATGAGCTAATAAATTTTTGTAGCAATATTATTCAAATATATTTTTAAACATACATATTTTCGCATACCTACTATCAATATGTGACAGTGTTTTTTTGTACAACGTACCTTTGTATATACATGAACAAAGATGGTACCCAAAAGTCTTTGTACATTTTGTACACACAAATTTTTGGCTGCTATAATATGGTACAGTAGCGATTTTAGTGTGGTAAAACAGGGTATTTTTACTTTTGATGGTATATTTTAGCTAATTTCTGGGTTTCTAACGTCAAAAATTACTAAAATTGTCTCAAAACGGCGCGAAACGCCTAAAAATTTGACATTTTTTCATTCTAATACAAATTTTGCCATTTTAAAATATATAGGACAGACAATTTTTCATATCGGAGCGAAACGCCGAAAATTTTTTGGAATTTTACACCTTTTTACAGTTTTTATCTTCCCAAAAATCTATGTACATGTACAAAGATAGTCCTGAAAAGTCTTCGTACATCGGGAAAAATCTTTGGCGAATACAAAAAAACACTGTTTTGTACATGAAAATTTTTGTATACTTTAATATGGTACCATAACGATTTCAGTGTGGTAGAACATAGTTTTTCGACCTTTAGTAGTGTATTTGGCTAGTTTTTGGGTTTCTGAATATTTGACATTTTTCCATTTTCCCATTCTAAGCGCAGTTTCGTTTATTACAAGATTTAATTCGCATATTACAATTTTTATAGTATTTCTGATTTTGTAGTACAACTTGTTTTAGCTTTCTCAGTCGAGTTTTATGTGTGAATTCCATCAAAAGCTCATACAAATTTCGGCACTTCGCGCCGAACTAATATTATCAACTAAATTCAGGCCGAATTATCACATTTAGAAGCACGGTCCTTTTGTATTCGGCGAAGATTTTTGCTGATGTACAAGGACGTTTCAGGACCGTCTTTGTAGATGTACAAAGATTTTCGCAGAACAAAAACTGTAAAAAGGTGTAGAATTCCTTATTGCAAATTCTACCATTTTAAAGATTTTCAGGGGGTAAGCGGCTGCAAAAATAGAGCCGCTTACCCCCTTCCCTTGGAAATGGCCGAGAAATATACATGTGACAGGGGATTAGGGCCATCTCCCACCCACGCTTTGAAGCTTCGAACTTCCTTGAAACTCAGAAAATATTTGACCACCCTCCCCCATTTTTTGGCGAAAACCTGCACTTTTTTGGCTATTTTTATGTGTTTTTACCATTTTTGATCTAGTCGCTAACCCCTTCCTTACAAAAATGGCGAGGGACCCCTACCTAGATTTCTAGCCGTTATATGTATACTGAGGGACCCTCATAAAATTTTAAGCGATTACATGCATGTTTTATAGTGATAGTTTATCTATTTACTCTAGCTCACATTCTAAAATAATGTATCACTTCGTGAAATTCTAACACTTAGGTAGGTACACTTTTGCCCTACTAAAAAATTAAGTTCAAAAAAATTCAAAAGGTTTTCACCAAAAATCGTCTGACAGTGACTTGTGTCTTGGACCCTGAGGGGGTAATACCCCTCCCTTCTCATGGGAATATGTGATGCCTCATTTATTACATCCAATACCTATTGCATCCAATCGCTACAGCAGCAGTAGCAGTAGCGAAGATTCAAATGATATAGAGTGTGCTAATAGCAGCGACATAGACTTTATTGATGATTCAGACAATGAAAAACTGGACTAAATTTGTTTCTTGTGACATAAATAGTAATAAAACATGATATGAAAAGGCGCACCTAACTTTGCGCTTGCCATTTCCTACTGAATGGAGCAGTCGCTCATTATTTCTTTTCCTATGCCCACCCCAAGTAATTGTCATGCAATAATATTTTCCTTGTCTCACCCCGGCCAGCCCCGGCCCCGGCCCCGACCCCGGCCGGGGCCGGGAATTTTTTCAGCCCCGGTACCGCCCCCGCCCCGGCCAAAGAAGTCGCCCCGGTCGATCACTAGCCAGCACTATATAATGCGCGCGAATCGCTAATTTTTTACTTTTCTCGCAATAAAGCGATAGAAACTGCCAAAAGATAGAAGAAATCGGCGCGCAGCTCCGAATTCTCCGAAAACCAGAAACTCTTTATCCAGTCCCGCAGAAAGAATCAATTGAGATTTGAGATTTATTATGATTACTTGAGTTGAGATTAATGTATGCCATATAAAATAACAAACTAAAATTATTTTAGGGTATCTATGATTCAGTTTTATAGCTAGTCATATTCTCACATTGCTTGCTCTCATATTCTAAGTTCCTTACCGAACAATGCTGATCATACATAGGCAGCAACTAAATTCTGGGGGGTCAGGATGGGTCGAATCGCCAAAAACAATACTAAAAATAGATTTCTGGGGGTCTACGGTAATCTATGAGATGTTTTTTAACTTCTGGGGAGATACAAAGCCCCCACCCCTCCCACGCCCATGTGTGATGCTGACTATTGGCGCCGTGAATTAATTATTATTTAGAATCTCAAGCAGAACTATGAGGTGTAGCAGGAATCAAGTGATTTAATAAGTGCTAGTAAACGCTAAATCTGGATTTATCGTTTGCGTATAGTTTTTGTCTTCTGCCTACTCAAAACCACTCATCACATTTGACCTAGGATAACAAAGTCTTCCGTCGCTTCGCATCAAATTCTTCATTTTCTATGTTGTTTTTCTTTATAAAACAATGACTGATGATGAGAAATGAGTTGCGTAGATAGCTGCTTTATATTATGAAGAGGAAATAAAGCGAAATATTTTTGCAATGTTTTTTAACATTTTTCATTACCGCTGCATAAAGATCGACGACATACGCCGAAAAATGTCCTGACTCTTTATGATTTCCGAGGTATCTACCTCAAAATTTTCGGCAACCCACCCCCACACCAAAATAAAATACTGAATTGGGGGCTGGCCTGCGTGGAATGATAGCAATTTCTGCGCTATTGAGGAAAACTAATTCATTTTACGTATCAGAGTTGTTGAATATGCGAATAACAATTTAAGGATTTAAGCAAATCCGGCTATATAGACTGCTGGGAATAATGCAAGTCTTTTTATTGGTTACCAAAAGAATGCATTTACGCGTATATTGTGGTAAAACGTAAAATGAAGTGTTTTGTCTCATTGCTGATGCGCAGGAATTGCAGTCTCTCGATTGAATAATTAATTTAGATTCTTGGCGAAAGCGTCGCACATTTTTCATTTAAGTAAATAGTCGCCAGGTCATTCGTTCCATGCTTTGATGGATGCACGTGATTTTCACATTTTTTCCACGTTTTCACGGCTTTGTCGTGTTTTCTATGTACACTTACCAATTAATTTTTTAATACTCTCATACACAGACTGGAGTCTGGATCCTCTCGCTTTGACCAAAATAATCTTTAAAAAATTATGCAGATATTGCTTGTTATATTGTTTTAAAAACTTTCTACCTTTCATGTGCTGTCCAATGAAATATATTTGCGTTGCACTTAAAGTAAAACGTCGACATATTCCGTCTTGGCTATGAGATGTTTTGTGTCATCCAGCCTTCTAGAAGCGGCTCGGGAGACCAGAGATAGCTCAACCTGGTTTATTTTTGACAAATTTCATTTTTTGCATATATTACAAAAGATATAGAAATGAAAAAGATAAATCGATAATAAGATTGACATGGAAGCTCATCGAAAATAAACCGTATTTTTGCACGCGTGATCAGGCTCGTCGCTGGCCGTCTGAAGTCGGGGAAAGACTAAAATTTTGAAGTCGGATACCTCGAATCAAACATGATTTTAGGGGAAGGGTGGGATTTCTCCCCCCAAAAAGCTTCCACCTCCCTCCAATAAATTTTTCTTTCTAGAATTCGCGATTCAGCTTCAAGAACTTACAGAAAAATTCGTAGAAAAGGTGTTGTTTTAAGCGCTTTTAGCTATCTATTTTCTCAAGTTTTGTTTTCGGCACTTCGCGCCTTATACTCAGTTTTTACTATATTTTATCCAATTTTTTCGAAATTTCCTGTTTCTATGCTCTTTGTAAAATAGAGCATCGTCAGTAAAGCGAAAAAACTGTTTTTGACGCGCATCCACCGTTTTCGAATTCGAAGAAATCACTTTAAAATTCTGCCTTATCCAGAATTTCCACGCTCTGCATGTCTGTCAAAAACTCTTTGTAGGTGTAAAATGGTGTATTTGTGCGTTTTTCATGAAGCTAAACGTAATGAGTAAATAGGAGAAATTTAAAAAGAACTTTAAAAAATTTAAGCTGATTTAAATCATATTCAAAAAATACGTTGTATAAATTGACACAAATTATTTCCCAACATTTTATATCCAAGCTCGGCCCTTTTGAAAAAATGCTTCCGTAGTTTGTTTTATACTCTATTATGGCACGTATACATAACACATTGCGAAGAAAAGCTATTCGGTACCTTAATAAATATTTTTGCGTGGAGCGTCATAAAATTTTGACATGTGCATCATGCTTACTCAAATTTGGGATACAAACACAATAAATTCGGCGCGGTGTGTTCGATAATTTTAGGTTCATCAGCTCAAAAGTGTGCTAAAACCTGATTTGGTGGTCTAACAAATGAATATACTTTAAGAATTTTTAGTTCTCTCCTTTCGGAGCCCTTTTAAAAAATACTGGTACTTTCAAAATTTTGGGGACTCGGTCAGTTATATATGGCCTAAAGTATACATGGGAAGGTAGAGGTGGTCAGAGGGGTGTGAAATCCAGAAATAGCCGTATAGTGAATTGCGGTCATGGTTTTATGTCCAAGGTCTCTTTGTTTATGTACAAACACGTTGCCAAAAGGTCATTGTATATCCTGTACATGTAAAATTTACGGTACTGTAACATGGTACAGTAGCATGGCATGTGCGGTAGAGTGAGTTTCTTGTCTCATATTAGTGAATTTTATCTAATTTATGGCATAGGTGCGCAAGGTCAAACATTCAGGGGTGAAAACCAAAAATTGCTAGATATCTATATGCTTCGTAAAAACGAATCTGTAGTCCTTTTGAGGTCAGAAAATTAGCTATATAGTCTTTTTGGCCTCAGAAAACTAGCTATATAGCCTTGTTGGATTCACAAAAATAGTTCTTTAACCTTTTTGACTATAAATAATCCCTTTTTGGAGTCGAGGAAATAGCTATATATCCTTTTGAAACTCAGAAAAGACTACTAAATAGCATTTGTTAGCTCAAAAAGACTATATAGCTCTGAGCCCAAAAAGGCTGTATAGCTAATTTGCTGAGCCAAAAAAGGCTATACAGCAATGGTTTTTCGGCCAAAATTGCTGTGTAGCTCTCAGTTTTTCAATGCTCAGGGGGTAATACCCTCCCCATGCTCATGTATGATTTATGGGTTTCTTAGTGATGACAAATACAAACATTCATCAATACGGCGCGAAGCGCCGGAAAATTTATAAATTTTTACCGTTTTCAGTTAGAATTTTCGGTCTTTTTCCCGAACTTAGCTCAAAAATTATCTTGCAGCACCTTCTGTTTTCTCAACATCGCCTGACTGTTCCTGATTTTTGAAAACCTCGCCCCTTCTCTCACCCCCCTTTGCCCATGTGTGGCTAATAGGCTGAAATGTGTTTGAATGTATGCTATTTTAGGAATATCTACTTTTAAATTCTAAACATATTTACATTATGATGATTCATCAATATTTGTTTCTGTTGCCAGTAATTTTTGAATGATTATGATATTAATGAAAAACATGACAAATTCTGTTATAGTCGCAACACACGATGGCATCTAGAAAGAAGGGTTACACTGGATGATTGCCCCTCCCTCAGATTTTGAAAAGCCGAGTACTTCCAGGCGATTTTGGTTGAATATAAGTTGCTGCTTGGTTCTACAGTGGAAAAATACAGCTCACTAAAGTAAAAGTTAAAAATTCAAAAAACCTGGTCATTCACTGTAAAAGTATTAATTTTTTAAGCCGTGCACTTTTTACATTGCCTGAAATAGGCAGTTTTCGGACAAATACATTCCAGAATTCAACCGAGGCGGATATAGGATTTTTGTAAGGGAGGCGCGGTATCCCGAGCTTTTTCCAAAACGGTCAAAAAATGGTCCAAAAATTCGCTCTTCACAACCAAAATAGCATTTTTTGGCGTTTTACATTCTCTTCTAAGAATTTTGAAGTTTTCGACAGTGAAAAAATCTTAAATTCCTTTGACTTTAGCGAAAATGCGGCAAGGAGCGCCGGAAAATCTTTCAAATTTATGAGAAAGGAGGTTAAGATATTTTGAATTGCAACTACATTTCCTGTCTTTGTAGCATTTAATGCGAAGGTTTGAAAATTTTTTGAATTAATGCTTAAAAATGGAATAAAGCTATGTTGAAATAGCTGTTTCTGTCACAGAAATCGTTTTAGGAGTCGTTAAAATGTTTGCTGCTACATATACTTATTCCTGGTGCCAGAATGTGGCTTCCAAGCCTCTAGGACAGCAAATAAATGTCATAAAAAAGAATCATCCGGCTCGAAAATTATGGTCACTGACGGCCAAAAATCGTGGCAAATTGTATATTTACTCCTTAGCTCGTCAAATTTTTTTCGGCCAAGGAGGGGGGGGCGGCCGCCCCTGCCCCTCAAAAATCCGCCCTTGGAATTGAATTATCTAACACTTGACCTCAAGAATGGCATTTCAGCATGCTTATGTAGATTCTACGTTTAAACAGGTAGAATCCTTTGTTATGACCTATGTTGTTTTTGAATTTCACCGCCTCTGGTCATTCCCGCCTTGCCCGTCTATAAGTTGCAAGTTCATTTTGACTGCTGATTTTGATTTGTCTTGAAAGTAGAATTTATTCATTTCAGTATGCCTGCTTTAATCTCTTGCCTTCAGGAATAGGCGTAGTTCAAGTTAATTCTAAAAAAATAGTGTTTATTTGGGTTAATTGTAATATGAATCAATCATTCAAGTTCGTTTGAATTGATTTCAGTTGTAAATTGGGAAATTATAATTTTAATTTATATGAAATGCTCAGATTAAAGTATATTATTGGCCGCATTCTTATTGCCTTGTGTTATGATGATAGACTTAAACTTTACCTACCGGTACCTAACTAAGCAAAAGCGAGGTAATTTGCTCAAATAATGCCGTTCTTATCAGTTTGCACATCCGCACTTAGCTTAATTACTCATGGTTTTTTCCTAAAGCGGCTTGTTGTTTATCAGTTTATCAAGCCTAGTTCGTCTGCTAATGAAAATTTAATGACTTATTATTTCCCCTTTTATTCGTGCGTATTTGATTACACGAGATTTTAGGATAGTCCATGTGCGTTTGTTTTATTTTTAGGTATGTATAATAGTAGCGGTTCTAGGATTTTCCTAGGGCGGGGGGAGCGATAATTCAACTTTCCCTAAAACAGTCAAAAATAGGTCCGAAAAATTGACCTTCACGTGCGAAATAACGTTTTCTCGGCGTTTTACGGTTCCTATATTTTTTACTTACAAGAGTGACGAAACTAGTCAGAATGGTACAAAAGTACTTAAAAATGCCGTTTTTTCACAACAAAACATGCTATATAGGACGTCTTAGCCATTTTTTTCATATTTGACCTGTAAAAAAGGCTAGACTCTTAATTTAGTGGTCCTTAATTTTGGGATTTCACCCCCTGAACTTTCGACCTTGGGAAACTATGCTCTTGCTGCACCTGAAAATGTTTAAAATTATAGTCCATGAGCGAAAAATGGCTTTTAGGTCGCTAAGAATGTATATACATGCCACTAATAGGCATAATATGGATCGAAGCGCCTGAATAATTTGAGAAATTGTGATCACTGACATCCAAAAATCATTGCAAATTACATACCCCTCCTCTATCTCGCCAATTATTTTTCCTCAGTGGCGGAGGCGGTGCCCCGCTACCATTGTTGGGCAGGCAGCACCAAAATTATGGGGGTGTGGGTGTAATTTTTCAAAGGTCAAAAATGGTCTTAAAAATGGGGGTATGGCGAAAAAAACATAATTTTTCAAAGTTTCCCATCGAGCACTATCCATTGGCATAAAAAAATGCGAAAAAACAAAAAATTTCAAAAATTGAATTCTGAGGTTACTTTGGTTTCTGGGGGCTATTCGGCTTTTCATGGGGATGCATACACTCAAGCCCCCCACATCCACGTGTGCCCCCTAGCCCCCTACCCGCCCCCTTGAATCCGCCCCTGATGTATACGTAAATGTGATAAATATAATTCCTTATATTATGTTAGGGTCTATATCTATCATTTGATAAATATGTATTATTTGGTAAACATGAATTATTTCTTATTATATCCCAATAAATATAAATACTTAAACTATTTTAGGGCTATATCTTCTATTTGATGAGTATAAATTATCTGATAAATATAGAATATTTGTTATTAAATTTGACTAAGGATTATTTGAAAAACATAAATTCTTGTACTACGTTTGGTTAAGGGATATCGACTCGAAGCAACCTGGTTGTTCTATGGAAATTTTGAAGTTAATAAATATAGAAAATATCCTGTCTCATTGTATGCCGTCCGAGAGATTATGTGCACTTTTTGCTTTTTTATGACGCTTATGGTAGCATGTGTTAGAATCAAACGGTATTTTCTTATTCCTTTGACAAGATTTAACCGCTTGCGCGGGCCATTTATTATTTTCATATTTTATAAGCTTTGAAAAGTTTTTTGTTCAATTTTTTTGTAATTGGGCAGTTGTTCGTGTTCTTTCTTATGATTTGTGTCGAAATAGGCTGGCGATTTCTTGGCAACATTAAAAGCGAGTATATGTGAGAGATTCAGCTGCGCTTGCCTTCAAATTTTTTTGCACATTCCGGTTATGTATTTTGCAGAAGGATGCATTTATAGGTATGCTTTAAATTGAAGAATTTCTCTGAATCATCAATCGTAAGCGAGCTGCTCAAAAATACGAAGCATAGGTAAAAGCATTCGTTTTGCGGCCCATAGTTCTAAAGGGTAAAACGAATTTCTCATCTGAACTGATTTCTAATTTTAATTATTAAATATTTCAAACTATATACTCTTCCAAAGTTTCATTTAAAATATTACAGGACAAATAGCTAACTAGAGCCGTATATTATGTACCCGCAGGATTCTTCTAACGTGGGAGGGGCATATACATGTACCGGGGCTCAACATTTTGGATGAGGTCGAGGACTATTTTAGGGGGGCGGGTAAATGACCTTCAATGTTTGGCGGAGAATGGCCCAAAAAACGCATAAAAACGGGCGGAAAATTCGATTTTCTCTAAAAATCGGAGGGGGGGTTCAAAATTTTTCTGACTTTAGGGGTTTGGAGATGTCCGACTTGGGGTGGAAGAAGATCCGCCACATTTCCCCATTTACATGTATGGTGGGGAGGGGCGGTCCGAAAATTGATGATTATATATTTCTGGATATGTTCGGCGGTGGACAAAATAAAGTTCATTTTCTGACGTTTTCGAACACGCTCTACACATTAAGTCCATAGAATTTCAAGTTTTCGAAAAAATTCTCATTTCATCTCAATAGGCTATGAGAAATGTCGTTTTTTCGAGCGCGCATAAGCCAAACATATGGAAAATAACGATAAATATTAAGATTTTTCGATTAAAATGCCTCTTCATTATTTTGCATTCATTGTCTTACCTTTCTAGAATTATTTTTGGGCTAAGGGAGGGCCGCCTCCCTGCGTACGCTCATGTCTTATAAAATCATTGAGCATCTCTATGAGGTTTATTATTGCTTAATCCGAAAACAATGTATATAGTCTCAAGTGTTTTTATAAATGATTTAATCATATTTTGCTCAACGTTCTCAAACGTAATCTTCCAAGACCGTCAATCAACACATAATGCTTGACATAAGCCCTTGAATATCGAAGTCGAATCCGGTTTAATTAGCGATTTTTCTCATAAAAAATCTTTTTCAAGGCTTGAATGTGTTTTCGAAGCCTGGAGCTTGCTTTTCTTATCCTGTTGATTTTTTGCATTAATGCAATACCTTAAATGCGTCTCGTATGCAGTGCTGACATAAAAGCTGATTTAGCTTCCTGCTTAATGATATGCAACGAATGGAAGGCTAATTCAATCGCGTCATTGTTTTTTATTTAGCAGAGATATTGCTGTAATTTTTCAGTATAAATTCATGCTCCTTTTATTAGATCAGCTAGCATTCGGTCGTGTATTTTATCGTTTAAGAAAAATCAGTTTGTTACGTTCATCTTACCTGATCATACAGATTGGCCCAAAAAGTGGATACAAAATGTTCTGATTATGTGCTATGACTATGTTTGACGTATCGAAAAAATATACGCTTTCTGAATGAGTTTTTGCTTATCTGAAAGATTAGTCATTTTTAAAACGTATTTAACGAATTATTTGCTTTATTGCAACAATTCAAACATTTCATTGAGCTAATCATGACGATGCTTACTTGGTTTACACTTTACCAGTACTATTTCTTGGTAACTTACACGGAAAAAAGCTGTTCACTATCCTAAAAGAGGGTATATCATAGGTAGCGCGTGAGCGCGTACCTATAATATAATTGGGTAACCCAACATGTCTACTCACCTATAGCCATAACGGGACACATCTGGGACGCGCGGTTTTTTTAAAGAAAGATAATAAAAAATTCGCGCAAATGAGTTTGCAAGTATTTGAGTGTCTTCTGGTCCGTATAAGAGTAGCTCCGTATAAGAGTAGCTGTCCCTCATTTGTTGGGAGCTTGGGAGCTTTTCGGGCATAAACACGTCAAAAGATTTGAGATTGCCTTCCGGAAAATAGTCATTTATTTGATCGATAATGCTTGTTAGAAACCGTTCTTGAATATCAGTTATGACCGGAACACGTCTTCAGTTCAACGGTTTGCCAACGTAAGCTTTCTGAGGCAAAATACTGAGGAAGTGAATATGTTCTAGCTGTCGTAATTCCTGAGCAGACTACTTTGAGCAAAAAATAAGTCAAAACGCTTTCATGTCTTGTTTTCATTTCTTCAAAAGTTAGTAACACTTGTTGCCAATGCTCATAAGAATTCCACTTCTCTGTTGTAATCGTTTTGACCATATAGTTAAGTGCTAAAGCGCATCACAAATAAACTGAAGGATTGGTAAAAATTTTTTCTATCAGCTTTTGGGACAGCCCCTTTGCCTGAACCCTTGTTGTGTCAATAAACGAGCGATCGCCATTTACGGTTTGGATCAATTTAATATTATAAATATTCGATTTATTATTTTTCTCTACACCGATAATTTTCGCCAACTAGTCTTAGCAGTTTTAGTTATATTAAATGCTAATGTTTTTCTAAACCTGACACTTTTGACGTTCTAAATTTTCAATTCATTTTTTGCTCTTAGATAGCATCCTCCCAGAAGTTTAAACTAGTCAGACGTCCAAAATGCTCGATTCATCAATTTTTTTACATTCAGGCATTATTTGTCATCTGAGGCTTCTTAAATCGCATTTTGCATTAAAATTATAAATTCGCCATTTTTTCTACGTAAGTAGGTATTCAACTAGCTTTGGTCACGCCAGACGTGTGTAGTTCTTGAAAATTACGTAAATAATATTCACAGCATCAAAGGCTGATTAGTTACAGTGCAATTGAGACATCACTAAAACAAAACTCAGAAATCATAATTGTTCATTAGAACTAGATGACTTAATTTACTGATCCCCAATTTTGCGTTTTCACCCCTCGCTCAACTTTGGACCTCGGGAAAGTACGTGTTTGACTAAGAGTAATGCGGCTTAATAACAGTTGATAAACAAAATCTCTAGCTATACTACTTCACGTGGCTTTGGATTTTATAACTCCTTTTATTCAAAGAATTTTCTTAAAGCCTATTTTTTTGTTGAGTACAAACAAATGCAACTAAAAGTCAGCCAACATGAGCAAAGCATCTGTTTAAAGTGAGTATCTAATTATATACCTGGTGAATGGTGACTTGTTGGTCACATCCAACTTTTTCACATAGAAGATTGATTGTCTAGCTTTAGAGAGTGGATTTCCTGGTCCAAAGGGTGGTTTTATAGCTTTGAAAACGTTTGGTTGCTAAATAGCGATGGTGTAAAGGCAATTGCTTCTCTTCTTGTGAAGGCTGCAAGATTGTACCTATTCGTGCTTCATATGCATTGTACATTATGACTCATCGTGTACTTTATTGTTTATCAACGTTTTCATTTGTCATGTCCATATTTAGCCTATCTTCATAATTTTTTATTTTAAAGTGAGCATGTTTTGAAACAAATCTCAAATTTCTGCTTAGGTTCTCCAAAAATAATAGAAGGCTCATTCATTTGTATGTGTATTCCATTAGACGTCAACCATCTCTTATCTTAATTTTCTACATTTTTGTCTTTTTCCTTTCTGCTTCTGTTTATTTAAACTGAAGCTTAGCCAAAAATACAGAATTTGGTGTACCGTAATTTCTGTTTTACTTTGTTAAAAAATCGGATCTTTTGCATTATCTTACCCCCCACGAAATTTACTACTTTATTACACAATGTAATTTATTGACACACAGATTACACTATTTGTTTTATATATACTATGTTAAGTGATATTGCTGCATTCTGGCCTTGTCCATATATTACGTTATATATTGTTGTGTAAAGTGGTGTTGAAAAATAAAGTAAAAAATATGTGGGGGTAAGATAATGCAAAAGATCCAAAAATCTGCGTATGTCAACCATTAAATCTGGGTGTCTTCTAGCGAAGTACAATTTGCCCCTAGCAGCTCGGATATGCTGCCCTTAGCTTCAATTCTTATTACCATATTTGACGCTCAGAATCAGGCAATAAAATTTTAGTACCATAATTTGAACTAGCAGTGATGACGTCAACACTGGACGAATCAAAACAAAGGCTTAACGCCAACAAAACGAATAATATGATAAGCGAGCGGAATCGGGTCGAAAAAGAGGACCAAAGTCAACAGTTGGTGCGAAGGGAAGGAGAGGAGAGGCTGACGAGTAAATATTGCCAAAAAAAGTTTTGTGTGCATTGCAAATACGGTTGATAAGGGGTTTACATAGACTTATCGAAATATAAATCGATTTCGTTTCTAAACGAATTTGTGCTTGTTCGCTAATTTGACTTCAAAAAGTTTGGCGAATAAAAAGTGATTCAACAAGCTATTTTCCAATCTAGTTTTAAATAGCTTTTCGATTTCTTGGATTATTACGCAACAGCATTCCGTATTTTTGATTATATTAAATTTTGCCGATTGGCTTTGTAGCTAGTTTCAATGCAGAAGCTTGCTTACTTGTATTGCGTTAAATTAACGTTTGATCGACTCAGCTCTGATCGAATATTTATGCTTTTAATTATTTTGTACCATACAAAATGAAATACTTCAATTTAAGCACGTAGTAACGGAAAATCTTGATCGTGTTTCTTTTTCATTGGTCCCCTTGCCATGCATATTCTATGTAAAAGATCTTTTGGCGTCATTTTACTTTTTTCATTCCATCCATTCGATGATTAAGTACATATCGCTACTTTTCAACGATAAATTTTGATATATTTAAGCCTGAAGAACTGGTTAATCAGTTTATCCATAGTAAAATTATATTAAAGCGAACCGCTGTATGTTCTCATTAATATTATCATACAAAAAGTCATTGTCTTATAAGTATTGTGATTTGACACGTTTAATGTGCGGCTAGAGGACCATTCCTTTTTGTTTTAATCTGGGTTAAATCCTGTCGTTTTAATGACGACTGATGGGAAGCTATCATCAAGTATGTCTTGACCATGGAAGCTTGCTTAATTAATTTTATCAGTCTTTATTTGATAGTTTATTACGCATTTTTTGTATAAATGTTCTATAATGCTTTTTGTATTTTTCAATTAATTGCTTATTCTTTATATTTGTTATTCATTTCTGTATTTTTTGACTAGTTATTTTTATTTTACTTCTAATTCATTTAAATTTTATTCATTTTATTTCAATTTATTATTAATTAATTTATTATATTTTAATTTGATTTTATCATAATTCATTTTTTGCGGCACGAACCATTAAATCGTTCCATGTGTAAGAGGGTATTACTGGGATAGATCAAAAGTTTAAAGGAAGCGAGCTGGTAAGTTCAATACGACAAAAGCTTTCGCTTTCAAAAAGGACGAAAATCAATAAATTCAGATTAGTTTCCTTTGATTTTTCGTTTATGGCAGAAGTCTAAAGGTCGAAAATTGATAAATTTCAGATTTTCAGTCGAAATCAAAACCAGATTTAAGACTGATTACTGATATTTGCGAACCGAATCAGTCGACGATTTTTTTCCAAAAACATTTTTTGACGAAAGCGTTTTGAAAAAGCTTTTCTATAACTCTAACGCATTTTTTACTCCCGTTGCCTTGACGCGATTTCAAATTGGTTTTTAATAAATTTTCGAATGACGAATCGATTGTTCCGAACGAAATGACATTTTTATTTTAGGAAAAAATGTGTCCAGCCCGAAATTATATGCTTGGTGTTTTTTTCTTGCAATATTAACACTCATTACCATAACTGGGAAAACGTACCGGGACATGTTTTGCACTTTTTGTCAATGGAACACTAGTAGAATAACACCTTTATATTTTGAATGCTTTATGTAGTATTTTGCTAGGTGTATACTTATCGAAAATTTCATTTCACATGCTTCACATAGATGAATATCGGGATTTTTTGCCTTAAAAGGGATGAGACTATAGCTGCTACACCTTTTTACTCGCTCTAGTATTCTTATATCGAAAAGTGAATTTTTTACTCTTTTCTGTTTTTTATGCTCCTATAGATTGAAATGAGCTTTTCCGAAATTTTCGTCAGAGTTTTCATACGCGTAGAAATGGATAAGTCCGTGGTCTGAACGTCCATAATTCGGCAAACTTCCAGAATTAAATTTTAAAACTTTCTTTTCGCTTTTTTCGCAGTTTTCTAATTTAATGGATTGAGCGTATGGGATGCGTCGAAAATGGTGCTCTTGCCCATACTATCGCGTCGCTTCTTCTACCCAAGAAATTTTTTTGCATCTCCCAAGACCCCATAATCTATGCGCTGTCCATATAATAAGCATTGACTGCTTGTTGCATCCAGAACGTGAAGGCTCAATGCTCCGATTTTACTTAAATTTAGATAATATTGAGCTGACGCCGTTTGCATAATCATCCGGGCAAATTTTCTCTGGGAAATTAGGGAACTTCCTGTTATCACGAGTTTTTTATCCAAGACTACTCGTGCTAAGTTCAACGTTATTTCCCCTTGAAGTTTCGAGCTCATAAGCTCAAATGCATTAAAATAACCGTTTGGGATTGAAAAATTCGAAAAGTATGTCGAAATTATGAAAAATAGGTTGAATTTGAATCAATTTAAGAACATTTTACCCTTATTTTTCTTGAATTTTTCGCGAGGATCAAATTTTTCCTCGATCCTCTCTACTTTCTAGATCCATGCACGCCCCACGCCCTGACTATAGATGCACAGCATGACCAATTTACGGGGTCTGCCTGCCGATCTAGGGATCACTTAGTAAGCTTGTTTGGGCCAAAATGAATCAAAAACTGGCGCAAATGCTAAAATAGCATCAAAATAGGCAAGTTATTTCACGTTTTCTAGTCAATCTCAAGCACTTTTGAGCGAAACATTTTCAATCTTCGTCCATTTTCGGCCGCCATTTTGCCTCATTTTCTCATGGAAATTCTCCATTCTTACTATTCTGGGGTCTTGACCCCAGAACCCCCTTTCCTCCTCATACATGTTTGGCCCTGACCCTTACTGATCTTAACTGATGTACCCTGACCCTTAACCTGACCCCCTGACCCTGACCATTACCCTGACCCTTTGACCATTTAATGATAACCCTGCTTAAAAAATGGAGAATACTCGTCAAAAACATCGTTTTCCTGCGTTTCTAACGATGCTGTATCTTTCTAGACCATAAAAACAAAAAATTCGAAAAAGTCGAACAAATTCAGCAAAATATAGTCAAGACATGTGTATGTAAATAGGGCGCGAATCGCTGAAAAAGTGATACTTTAGAGCGAATAAATAGCTAAAAACGCTTAAAAAACAACTTCCTTCATAAATCTTCGGAAAATTTTTGAAAACTTACGAAGATCGCCAATTCTGGGGGTGAAAAATTTTCTGGGAGGAGGAATTTTTCCGTGGGGGGGTTTAAACACCCAACCCCCAAGAACATGTATGGTGCCAGGACGTACTCGAGTATATGTTACTTGATCATTCGAACAGCTTATCCGGTCGGATGGAGGCACGTAGTTACCGTAACGGCTTTCGTCGGCTTTTTTTGCATGTACAGTCTGCGAATAAATATGAGCGTGGCCCTGGTGGCCATGCTAAACAAAACGGCTTTGTCGGCGTTAAAAGAAAATGCGACCACGGTCACGACTTTGTGTATGCGACACGATCAAAATAACGATACAACGGTAGAAACGCCAAATTACGAGTCGATTTTTACACATTTGTTATTCTAAATTTTAATTAATTAAATTTAAATAAAATAGATTTAAATTTGAATAATTTGTATCTTTAAAAACCGTTTATATTACTTTTTGCCATTGTTTTGCCCGCACGCATTTCGCCCTTACTTTTTTGTGCTTATTTGTGTGACGAGGCTTATAACGGCTCGAAATTTTGGGCGGGGGTCCCCGATCGTTTTCGGCGAAAAGGGGGGGCGTATGAGTGACCTTCAATTTTTAGCCATAAAAGACGGAAAACACCTAAAAATAGCCAAGGGGCAAATTGACTGGAGGGAGACGACTAACTTTGGAGGGCTACATGCATAGGTGGGCGGCACCGAAGTTCTAAGGGGCTGCAAGATTTTTTCAAAGGTCAAAAAATGGCGGTATGGCGAAAAATCATCATTTTGAACACTATTCATTGGCATCAAAAAATTGAGAAAAAACGCAAAAAAATTTTAAAAAATTGAATTCTGGGGGGTTATTTTGGTTTCTGGAGGAAGGGGGTATTTTGGTTTCTGGGGGGTGCATACCTTCAAACTCCCTCCCACACTCTGGTATGGTTACATGTCCCTATGCTACTGTGAATTACGGCCAAAACTGGAGAAGGTCAGAAATGTACGCGAGACTTTCTTGATCTTGCTACACTCCAAAAAGTATAGAAGGCAAATAAACTAATGAGGATAGGGCGAATTTGTGACCAAAAACTGGACAAAAATCAAGCATATTTCGTAAAATTGCTTGAAATTGGCCAAAAACTAGAATAAAGTAGTTTTGTGCTATTTTTTCGTTTATTATATCTTTTAAGACCATTTTGCCATACAAAAGTAGTTTGGGAATTCTGGCGGGCTGAAGATGAAGCTGATAAAACTTTTCAGAGGTGCCTTTTTAGGGCTCTAAAACGGTGGTTACTGGTTATGCGTCTCGCAACCATACATGATCTTGGGGAGTTTCATTCCCCGCAGAATCATTTTTCACCCCCCCCCAGAATTGGCGATTTTTCAAAAGTCTCCTAAACTTACCTGAAAATTGGTAGAAAAAGTGTCTTTTTAAGGGTTTTTGTCTATCTATTTGCTCAAAATCGCCAAATTTATGGCGCTTCGCGCCATATATTCATGTTTTAAGCGATATATTGGTCAATTTATTCGACTTTTTTCGAAATTTTTTTCATGATTTTATGCTCTAGAAGGATAGAGTATCGTTAGAAACGCCGAAAAACGATGTTTTTTATAGGCATACCGGCCATTTTTGGGCCCAAAAAAGGCTACTTTAGGTTTTCACCCCCAGAATTCCCATGCTGTGCATGCAGGGGCGGATTTAGGGGGGGCGGGGGGGCGGCCGCCCCCCCCATTGGCCCAAAAAAATGCGAAAAATTAAGGATTTTTGAGCGATTTTTGGGTCAAAACGGCTAATTTTTCCGCCCAAGTCAGGGTTCCGCCCCCCCCCCCTTAGGGGTACCGCCCCCCCCTTAGGAAAATCCTAGATCCGCCACTGTGTGCATGTATGCTCGCAACATATCATTTAAATGTTTGTGATGATATTTCCTCTTTCATCCTCGGTAAAAAAGACATGAAAATTTTTTAACAAAAATTATATGAAATTCAATAGAATATAGTTACAAAATAATTGGAACTTGTGAATTTAAGATAAAGATCGCTAATTTTGCTTAAACCCGGACTTTTTCCACGATTTTTCTAGAAAATTCGATCCTAATTGTGGTAGGGTCAAAATTTTTAAGCGGTGGGGGGCAGACGTGCACAGTATAGAAATTCCGGGGGGCGATATTATAAAGTGCCTTTTTGAACTTAAAAAGGTAGATACGCATCGAAAACATCGTTTTTCGACTTTTCTGACAATGCTCTATCTTCCTAGAGCATGCAAACATAAAAAAATTCGGGGAAAAATAAAAAAAAGTCGAACAAATTGAACAAAATACACTGAAGACATGAGTATAATGGTGCGAAGCGCCGAAAACTTGACACTTATGAGCAAATAGCTAAAAACGCTTTAAAAAGCACTTTTTCTACGAATTTTTAGAAAAATCCTTGTGAACTTTCGTAAAATCGGTAATTAGTGGGGAGGTAAAAATATATTTTATGAGGATAAATACCCCCTACCCCAGATCATGCATGGTGGGAAAATGGGATTTTTTGCGGGGCTCCAAAACTCTCATAAACTTATTTTATTTCCCCCCAACAGATTTTTCTACGCGACCCCCTATATCGGGACTGGTCCCCATAGGCCAGCTTTGCTCTTTACAATGGTCCTGAACAGTGATCGGACCGAGGGTACTTTTGGACCCTCGGCCTCGGCCGAGGCCGAGGCGACTTAAAATCCTTGCCTCGGCCGAGGCCGAGGCCGAGGCCGAGGGTAATGCCGAGGGTCAAGCTTATATACCTATACCCATAAATAGTACTCTTAGAATATTTTGCATGTACATGAGATAGAGAATAATCGTAATATTTAACTCTTTATCGAACTAAAACAAATGTTTATTGATGTTGGCCAGAATTTTTATTTCAATCTGATGAAGCAGATAATTCATCATCAAAATGTAGATCATCTGTATCAAAGTTAGCCTCATCTATTTCGCCTTGTTGTGCTATCGCGTTATCGTCGTCGTCAGCCTTTATCAGATTCTTTAAAGTCACACTATTATAACCAACTGCTTTGAGATTGTGCTTTACAAAAAAAAGTTTTTTAATTTTTTTATGGTAGCAGACGAATGCGAGAATTACTGTACTTTCTGATCCATCCAGTAGCGGGAGGGGGCGGTACACAAACTTTTCCAAAAAAGTCAAAAACAGGTACAAAATTTTGCCCTCAATGCGCGAAATAGCATTTTTCGGTGTTTTACATTGTATACTTTAACATAAAATCACTTTTGAAGTTATATTTTTCTAAAAATTTTAGAATTTTCGACAACTTTGTGCAAAAAAATCATTAAATTTCTAAGACTTTAACAAAAATCTGGCGCGAAGCGCCTAGAAATTTGCAAAACTAAGGCGGATAGACGTCTTGAAGCATGATTTACTGCTTAATTTCCTGTATTTATAGCATTTGATGGAAAACATTGAAATTTTTTTATTGAAAATAGAAGAAAACTATGCAAAAATAGCTGTTTCTGCTGTTAAAATTGTTTTGAAACCTACATGAACAGAAAAGGGCTACGAGTTAGGAGTTACGGGTGATGGTTTCATGAGTACGGGCTACGAGTGCTACAAATTTCCGTTTCACCAAAAACTGAGATTTACGAGCCACGGGCTACGAGTTACGACTTCTACGAGTGTTTTTCACGAATAACGGCTGGGCGGTTTCGCCAGATATTACGATCGAATGTTACGAGTGAAAAGATTCGTAAATTTTGTGATATTATCACGGATCAAAAAGAGGTCCGTAGGACTGGTAAAGAAGTATCAGACTAGAGCGTTTAATAGTTTTCTGGTTTGTTTTTTCTCAATTTGTTTCACTTTCGTGCACACACCTAAATAATACATATACTGACAGCACATGTAAAGGGTAAGAAGATTAGCATTAAAAAATAATATATTTTTCAAAAAATGTTAGAGAAATCCCATAAAATTCGATTCTTAAGCTGCATTCTTGAGTAGTAATTCGAAATTTTATTTCTTTAGCCCTTGTTAATAATGTTCGCAGCTTTTTTATGAAAAATATTACAATCACTTATACATTTTGCATGAATTGCGGAAATCAGACATTTTTGATTAGATTTCTGAAAATTAGAATTTCATCGCACTTCCTTCGGAAAAGAGCCGACTGCATATTTTATGTACGTATTAATGACAACTAAGAATGATTTGTTAAATTTGAAAATTGAAATAATACGCTGTGATATACTTTTAGCTTCGTAACGTCTCTGAATCATTTAATTGATTTTGTTTATAAATTATAATAGTAATAATAATAATAATAAAAATAATAATAATAATAATAATAATTATTATTATTATTATTATTATGATTATTATTAGTATTAGTATTATAATAATAAAAATTATTATTATGTATTAGTAATATTCTTATTATTATTATTATTATTATTATTATTATTATTATTATTATTGTTATTATCGTCATTATTATTATTACTAATATTATTATTTTCGTTTTTATTTAAAGTTATAAATTTTCTGAGAAGCTTATTAATTCTTGTTGACTAAATCCCAAACATTTCTCAACACTTTCTATGTTTTTCTATCGAGCGGCATAAAATCTGCAATTAATTACGTAATTATGCTGTTTAAAACAGAGACAATGACTAACGAAGAATGTCATACGCAACAGAAAAGATATACATTTTGTTACGAGTACTCGTAAAAAGGTCCAAAAGTACTCGTAAAAATGAGTTTTTGTGAGTCCTACGGGAATCCTGGTGAAACTTTCGTAATACGAACTATTAACCCGTTGCTCGTTACTCATAACTCGTAGTCGTAATTCATAACTCGTAAAAAGATGGTGGAACCCGATTTTCCCGTGAAACGGAAGTCGTAGGACTCTTAGGAGTCGTAAACTTATGGTTAAACCGGGCCCAGGTCGCCAAGAAAGTAAATAAATGTCATTAATAGGTATCATCCGGCGCGCAGCGCCGGAAAAATTTGAGAAATTATGGTCACTGACGACCAAAAATCATTGCAAATTGCATATCCATTCTTTATCTCGCCAAATATTTTGGCCAATGGGGAGCGGCCGCCCCCTTTAAATCCGCCTCTGCATGTAGCGACTGTACTTTCCGATCCATGTAGCAAAAAGACGCTTTTGGTTGTACAAAATATCATTGTGAAATTCAAGGCGAAGCGCGAAGGGTCTTTCGCGATTATTCTCAAATTTTATTTCGAAAGGGGCACTTTCCCCCAATCCCCCTGTATACGAGCCTGAGCTCTGCGTTAGGGTTAAAATAGGAACTATATGCTATGCAGGAAGGTCGGTAGGATACTTAATCAGTGATACTGATACACAAAACCTCTAAAATAAGAAATAATTCATGACAATGAGGTGGAAGAATAGAAAAGCTGTGGTGAATGAATGACAGACAAATGTTCAAAAACTCTTTTTTTGTAAAGCATAATCTCAAAGCAGTTGGTTAGAATAGTGTGACTTTAAAGAATCTGATAAACGATGACGACGACGATGACGCAATAACACAACAAGGCGAAATGGATGAGGCTAACTCTGATTCAGATGATCTAGATTTTGATGATGAATTATCTGCTTCATCAGATTAAAATCAGAATTCTGGCTAACAACAATAAACATATACACATTTATTTTAGTTAGATAAAGTGTTTAATATTACGATTATTTTCTCTGCACTGTACTTTCCGATCCAAGTAGCGAGCATGAGAAATAAAAGTCAGTCATCAAATGAATATCAATTGGCACTTTGCTGTATGTAACTTGGTGTAACTGGGTACGCGCCTAAAACCATAAGAAAAGCCAATAGGTAAGAAACAGCGTGTGTACTGCAGATGCATTCTAAATAGTCAATATTTAATGGATATATTAAACTTATATAAATTTGATTTTAACCCTCGGCGCCTCGGCACTTTTCAGCTTCGCCCTCGGCGCCGAGGCCGAGGCTCCAAAAAACGCCGAGGCTTGCCGAGGCCGAGGCCGAGGCCGAGGCCTCGGTCCGATCACTGGTCCTGAATATGCTTTTAATAATCCGATTATTGGTGGTATGTGAAAAACATCATATTTTTTTAAAAGACGTGCGCTGCATGGGAATTCTGTGGAGGGGAGCGAAACTGAAAGTCTTTTTGTAAAGCGCGTTTTTGGCTCAAAAAAGGCCTAATACGCGTCAAAAACATAATTTTCGGGCCTCTCTGACGATGCTGTATTTTTCTACAGCTTGAAGACGAAAAATTGAAAAATAATAGAAAAATCAAGTAAATTGAACGAAGTGCAGTCAAAAATGAGTGTAGTATGTAGCGAGGCCACGAAATTTTGACTCTATGAGCAAAGCGATAGCGAAAAAGCATAAAACAGCATCTTTTATGCGAATTTTCAGCAAACTTCAGATAAGTCACGAATCGAGGGAGTTGAAAAAATTTTTTTAAGAAGATTTAAAAATGATAATTAGGATAAATATGTAAATATGCAGATGATTTAATAGTAGGAAATATATAATTTTTTGCTTCTATAATATAAGTTTAATATAAAATGCTATGTAACGATTATAAAACATCCTGAACCCTAAAATTTGAGAAATTGAAAACTCAGCAAATTTACGGGGTCGAGAATAGGATAAGCCGAATGTTTAGTTTTCCATCTATGTATGTACATTTGAAAAATGGGATATTAATTCCTTGAACAGCAGACCAGCCTCGTTTTGAGCAAATTAATAGTCATAATTCTCAAAAAAATTGAAAAACGGTCGATTGAAAGAACTACTTATCATAATTAGAAAATCTGGCCATGTTTAGACTTATTTATTTATTTATTTATTTATTTATTCATTTATTTATTTACCTATTCATTTATTCTTTTATTTGTTTATTTATTTTGCGAAATAATTACCTTATTTGTGATTTTGATCATCATACTTAAAACGATACATGCACGTCTAGTGGAAGAGGATTTTAGGAGGGGTACTCTAAATGGTAAGATTAGCCCCCGACATTTCGCCCCCAGGTACTTTTCGCCCCCGGAACTTTCGCCCCCATACATTTCGCCCCTCGGATGCTGCGTCCCCAAACATTTCGCCCCTAGGACGTTTCGCCCCCAGCCATACGTGCACGTATGGGGAGGGGTGAGGGGGTATTATCCCCTGACCAGTCAGCCGGACAGGTACTGTCCGGCGATTTCGAGCTGATGGAACGTTTTTTGCATCATTTTCTAAGTCAAAAGCAGTAGAACCGTTAAAAATTTTCCGGCGCTTCGCGTCAGATTAGTACTTTTAGGTACTTTTTACTCAAAAAGCGCCCCAAATTGGTAAATTTTTGCATTTTTTAGTGTTAAAAGTGATGTAATGCAGTCAAATTGGACTAAAATTGCCTTTAAAATGCGATATTACCTCGAAAAACGTTCTATTGGCTATTTCGACCATTTTGATCGTTAAAATAGCAAACAAAAAATCGTGAACGTTAAATTTACTGTTTCGGATTTTTGGGACCTGCCCGACCCTGACCTTGTGCACCTATGCCCCAGCATTTTTTTGTGATAAATACGATCAAATGTGCAAGGTTTTTTACAGTTTTTACCCTAAATTCATGATAGGAAACAGAGTATTTGAAAAAAAAACGATTTTCGAGGATGGTTTAAAATAATTAGATTTTTTAACTAATATTATTACATATATACTGGTATACACTGATCTAAAAGTTACTTTTCGTGCATGTTAAAATCTTTTTAAATTTTTTAAAATTTCAAATTTCAAAAATTTTAAAAACTTTACAGATATTTTAATTTTTCAAATGACACCAGTGTTTGGTTGTTTATAACGCTTTCGACTAATATTGTTCAAAACTCTCTATTCACTGCTTCCAAATCTGTTTTTAAATTTAGAATTTAATATTTCAAAAATATTAAAAACTTGAACAATTTTAAATTTTTTCCCTTGAATTCAGCCTTTGGTCGTTTGCGACGCTTTCGGTTTACACTTTCGAATTTGAAATTATTCTAGAAAATTTAAAAAACGTAAAAAGCTTCCTTTGATTGACTTATTTGTCATTTTTTTGTTTATAGCATGATCGTGAGGGCCGATTTGTTTGGGATAGCGAAGTGCAGGGAATTATACTGAGTTCATTTTTCTATGGCTACATAATGACCCAATTTGCCGGAGGCGTTTTAGCCGGAAAATACGGAGGTCAATAATCGAGGCTATCAATTTTAATTACGTTTTTTGATTGCACAAAATTTTAAACAGGCTTTAAAATTCCATATATAATAAAAGGAAATCAACAATAAGAGAAAAAGGAGAAAGAAAAAAGCGAAAAATAGAGAAAAAATTAAATAAATAAATAAATATAAAGACAAAAGAAAAAATAATAAATAAGTTAAAAAAGAAAGAAAAAAGAAGACAGGAGTAAGAAAGAAACAAAAAGATGCGATAAAAAGCACAAATATGCTTAAAAATTGCATGTCGAAGGTGAATGGATTTTTTCTACTTTTCGGTCAAAAATCTAACATTCATAAATCTTGTTAAGACAAAAAATATCCATATTTTGAGAATAAGTCGATCTACTCAGTTTTTCTTTGAATTTTTTCAATTTTGGCAATCCCGCGCGTTATTTTGGAAAATTCATTAATACGAGTGTATCGAGGGTAAATTTAGTATATTATTTGTCGATGCGTAGTTTTGATGTTTTCAATTCGATTTATCTTAGTTGGACTTACGTTAAGATTATTAAAAGATCGACACTTTTTCTCTAGTATTTATTATAATAATTCACGATTAGCTTATTTACAGAGCGTAGATATCTATTTTATGTCAATTTTCGGAGTGAATGGATTATTGAATTTGTTGATTTTTTAAACAGAATTTTGGAAATTTACACTTTTTAGCCAAGTGGGTTTTCGGCATTGGTAATCTGATGACTGGCGTGTTCGCCTTGCTAAGCCCACTTGCTGCCGAAATCGGTTTAGGCTCTTTTATTGCAGTCAGAATATTGCAGGGATTCAGCTCGGTAGGCCTACAGTAATAAGAACAATGTAATGATAATAATAATTATTATTAATATTTTATTTATAATATTATTATAACTATTATTATTATTACTATTATTATTATTATTACTATTATTATTATTAATACTATTATTATTATTACTATTATTATTAGTGTTATTATTATTATTATTATTATCATTATTATTATTATTATTATTATTATTATTATTATTAATATTGTTATTAGACGCCTTGTGGCGTAGTGGTAAACACCGTTGCACCTGGTGCAGAAGGTTGACGGTTCGAACCCTAAGCAATGCAAACGAGTTTTCTCTTCCTGGAGGCACACGAATAAAACTTGTGCATGAACGCTTGGTAGTGACAGGCTGAAGGATAGCCGACTTTAAAGTTCGCTTTTCTATCCAGACCTCCCGTGTCAAACCCCATAAACGGGACATATTGGCACGTTAAATGGAAGCTTCATTATTAATATTATTATAATTAATATTATGATTATTCTTATTGATTATTATTATCAAAAAAATGCACATTAAAATTTTACTCAAGAAAAGCCACATAATTTTAAATAAAATTTGGTCTTACTACCCTCAAATAATCATCCTATGCAGTATAGCTATAGCTCATCCAGCATGTTGCAATCACTTTAATTTCTTCATAAATTCTGAATTGATGTAGCCGATTGTGAAACAATTACTTTTGCCCTAATCATTTGAAAAACGGAAAACTTAGAAACAATTTTCTTTACTTTCTATTGGCTAAACCACTATAAACGTTTTATTTTAATTCCGTATGGCTTCGTTTTACTGATTTTTTTAATCATAATTACATATTTCTAGTGTTTTTTTAAATTTAATTTTCAAAGGTATCCTTATTTAAGGGAGTAACGTGGCCGTCGATGCAAAGCTTTTTCTCCCGGTGGGCGCCGCCCAGCGAACGTAGTACTTTGCCGGCTTTCGCTTACGCGGGTACTGTGGTTGGGAAATAAGTGTTTTTAGTGTAAACCATGTTTCTAACCCTCAGCTGTAGTGTAAACTACGTTTTAGTTCTGACTTTTCGTCTAATTGATCGAAACTAGGCCATTTCAAACGTTGTACAGTTGGGTGTAGTTTATTGCTGTGGACATTGTGTAAAGTAGTTTTGAAATAGTGTAAAGTGAACATTGTTTATTTTTGACGTCAATTCTTATCGGATTTGATGTCACTGCGCAAATGATTCGGTTTCCCTACGTAGTGAGGACTTATCCGGTTTTCACACTGCATTGCCTGGAATTGTCGGCTAATATAGATTCAGTATTCGAAGTGTAAACTAATATTTGGTAGTTTAAACCGTGGGTAAAGTAGTAAATGTGAATCAGCAATCGGTCGATTAAGGTGAACGATGGGGGCCAACATACGTAGAAAATTTGAAGGGCGAAATTTCCCCTAAATCGTGGACCAATAATCTGTATTTTTCTTAATATATTAGCAAGTTTCCATCTAAGATTCTAACATGGCCTTTAAAATTGGAGATGGGCCGTCGACGTCAGTTGAGGTCCGTATACTGACCTCAATGTAAACAAACAGTTTTTGCACAATTCTATACGACAACGGAATGTCATTTTTCGCACAAATACCCCTTAATGTTCGCTATTGTGAACAGTATTTTGTAGCCTTCTAATCATACTGTTAAAGTGATCAATGGCAACGCCGCCCCCTCCCCCCTCCCCCAATTTTTTTGCTAAAACTTGCGTTTTTTAGTCTTCCGATACTTTGAACTGGTTTTACTGTGGAATCGTGGTGTCGGTAGTCGCCTGGAAACAGGCATGTAATTGTACGTGATCTTGAGGAGGGCTCGGGGGCATAACCTGGGCGTGAGGGTTTGGGGTGTGCAACCCCCCAAAAACCAAAATACCCCGCGCGAATTCAATTCTTGAAATTTTTTTGTTTTTTCTTCGCAATTTTTTGATGCCAATGTATAGTGCTCGATGAGAAACGTTGAAAAATGGTGTTTTTAAGCCATACCATCATTTTTAAGGCCATTTTTGACCTTTGAAAAAATCCTGCAACCCTTAGAACTTTGGTGCCGCCCACTTATGGTCGGGGTTTTCACCTCCCTTCCAAAAATCTTTGTTTTTTTTTAATTTACTAAAAATTTATAGAAAGCTTTTGTCTTAAGCGTTTTTGCTATCTTTTTGCTAAAAAGCGTCAAATTTTCGTCACTTCGCGCTACGCCCCTTTTCCCGTCTTTTGTTCAATTTTGGAAGTTTAATTTGATTCTTCTTCGAAAGATCGGGTATCGTCAGAAATGCCGAAAAACGACGTTCTCACGCGTGTTTACCTTTTTTGGGACCAAGATGGCTTTTTAAACTTTAACCCACGTCGAATTCCCACGCTTTGCATATTTGCATGTAACAGATCTAAATTTTGTGTGGTCAGTCGGCCAATTATAGGGAGGGGTAAAAGGACTTCTAATTCTGCGCCGATAATGGTAAAACAGCACCTGAAAATGGCTAAAAAATGTAAGTTTTTACCAAGAGTCGGGGAGAGGTCTGAAACTTCTCTTTTCGAAGGATAGGGCAATGGGAAATCCGACTTTCGGTTGGGGACAGTTTTTTGTATTCGGCAAAGATGTTTCCTGATGTACAAAGACTTTTGGGGACCATCATTGTACATGTACAACCAGGCCCGTATCCAGGGGGCGGGGGGCCTGCCCCCACCCTCCCCCCCGAAATGGGAAAAAATTTTTGTTTTTCCCAAGGATTTCCCAAAGGGAAAAAATAAAAATTGGCGAAGTGCGTCTAAAACACCGCCAGAACAGGTTTCTAGCGTACTTTTGAGCAAGTAAAGTCAAAATTTTCCGGTGCTTCGCGCCGGATTTATTGTTTATGTATAGTTCTGTCTTCTAAACCGCTAAAAATCGTTCAAATTTGAGTTAGACATAGAGAGCATGTCAATTTTTTCCAGCGCTGTGCGCCGGATTCGTTGTTCAGCTATAGTTTTTGCCCTCTAGCTCACTCAAAACAGCTCAAATTTGAGGTTTGACATGGGAAACATGAAATTTTTCCGGCGCTTCGCGCCGTATTTATTGTTTATATATGTTTTTTGTCTTCTAGCCCGCTCAAATTCACTCAAATTTGAACTTGACATGCAGAATATGTCAATTTTTCCGGCCCTTGGCGCCGAATTATTCATTATCTGCATTGTTTTTCTCTGTAAAGCACAATGTTTAAGTGCAAAGGCAAGAGATGAGAAATAATTCGTCGATGAAGTGATGAGAAATCAGCATAAATGATAAATTTGCTGTATATCAATATGAAATAGAGTGAAAAAATTTTGATTTTTTCAGAAATTTTTCTTCGCCATCGTATAGAGCTTGCTGAGATACGCTCAAAACTGCCTTTATTTTCGCCTATCTCCTAATAGTTTTCGAGATATCTGGCCTCAAAAATTTTCGGCCCTCCCTCCGAAATAAAATCCTGGATACGGGCCTGTGTACAACGATTTCTAGGAAGACAGAAACTGCAAAAAAGGTTTGAAATTTGCAAAAATTTTCAGCGCTTCGCGCCGAAATGAATAATTGTGTGTTCTATATATCTTCATAATGTTAAAAATTGCATTTTGAAAGGAAAAATGTTAAATTTTTCGGCACTTCGCGCCGTTTTGAGACGATTATTATTGATTTTTGCCCTCAGAAACCCAGAGATTAGCTAAAATACACTACCAAAGGTCAAACAACTCTTTCTTGCCACACTAAAATCGCTACTGTAACGTATTATAGTACCCAAAAATTTGTGAGTACAAAATGTACAAAGACTTCTAGAGACCATCTTTGTACATGTACATACGGACCTTATACAAAAAAGACCGGCTGTGGATCCTTTAAACGTGTGTGCTTGGTTACGCTAGATTCTCTTCCCCGGATTCTAGGCCAGTGTGTACGTGTATTCCCGTTATGATCGTGTGAAATGCAGGGACTGCTTGTTTTTTGACCAACTAAGTAAAGGTTTGGTCCAGCGTGTGCACCGTGAAACGCTTGGAGCGGTCTGGTCGTTTCTTAGCACATCAAAGGCTCGAAGGCTAACATTCTAGTGCTTATTAGACATGCATAGAGTAGAAATTCGGGGGTTCAAAGTGCCTTTATTGGGCTCAAAAACGGTGGATATACGCGTCAAAAACAGCGTTTTTCGGCGTTTCTGGCGGTGCATCATCTTTCCATTGCATAAAAACATGAAAAATTCGATTAGAAATTAGGAAAATTCGAACAAATTGTTTAAAGTATAGTCGAGCAATGAGTGTATGGCGCGAAGCGTCGATAATACGACGCCTGCGACCAAAGAGATGGTTAAAAACGCTCAAGTCAGCACCTTTCTACGAATTTTTCGGACATTTTTTAAAATTTGGAAATATCGTGAATTGGGGGAGGTCATAGCAGCGCAAGGTCAAACTTTCAGAGGGGGGGTGAAAACTGAAAACTTTTGGATATTTAATTACTTCGTATAGACGGTTATATAGCCTTTTTGAGCTCACAAAATCTGCTATATAGCCCTTTTGGGCTCAGAAAACTAGCTATACAGCCTTTTGGACTCACAAACGTAGCTATGTATATAGCCTTTTTGAACCGAAAATTGCTATTCAGCCATTTTTTGTAGTCAAGAAAATAGCTATATATCCTATTGAAACTCAGAAAAGATCAGAAAAGACAACTATATAGCAATTATGAGCTCCTGCGGAAAGTTTCTGAGTCCCAAATAGGCTGAATAGCTAATTTTTCTAGCCTAAAAAAGCATATGTAGCAAGCTTTTTCAGCCAAAATCGTGCTGTATAGCTATCAGTTTGTCAGAGCTCAGGGGGAGTAATACTTCCCTCTTACCCCTCCTTATGCTCTTGTTTGAGGGAGGTTGGTTGAAAAGAATTTATTGAGGGTTGAAAATTTTTCCGCAGAGTGTAACTCCCCCAACCCCCAAGTTCAAGTGTAGTGATTATTCGAAATTTATTTGGCAAAAAAGCGCAAATTTTAAATTTAAGCCGTTCGAAATTATGAACATGGAAAATTCCGCCAAAATTGGGGAACAAACGCCCTTGAATAAGCTATGCTTAATTGCGTTTGATATATTTCGCTCGTTATTTACTTATCGGTCCAATCATACATGTATGTAGCTGGGTTGGGGATGGTGAAAATCTGCATTTTTAGTTTATTTTAGGTGCGGAAAATTCGATGCAAAAAAGTTGTAAAAATAAAAATAAAAACAAAAGAATGAAAAATAAAATTAGACTGAACCCTGCTCTTAGATCCGAAGCCGTTGCGTGTGATTTTTTTAATTTCTGAAAAAATTAAGCTGAGACAAGACTCGCTTTTCATTTGAATGGATGTCGAAATTCGGCCGACTGAAATAGTCGTTTAGTAAAAGATGTGTTTTCCGGTTTACATAATTTCCAGTCATTCGAACCCCGAAAGTACTCTAATTATATTTCAAATGCGTATCTAATCGCATAAAATAATTGTAATTTGAGATTATTTTATATTGAATGTCTTAAAAATTTATAATTAATCAAACTCGATCGTCGTGAAACAAAAATGCCCAAATTCTCTACGATATACATTCTATTTTGTTTTATAAAAAGGCTACACCCGATGCTAAACAAAATAAGCATAGATGCACAGCGTGGCCGGTCTGGGATCCAATAAGGGTACTTTTTAGGGCCAAAATGACCTTAAAAACTAATATCAATGCTAAAATATCGTTTAAACTACTTTATTTCCCAGTTTTGCAGACACGTAGCTGGCCGTCTTATTTTGGGTGGGACCAACGCCAATTTTTGGGAGGACTAAGCCCAAAAAGGCCAAAACTAGCACAGAATAACGTTTAAAAAGTCGTATTTTTCCGATTTTTCTGAATTTTGGGGGATCCGGACACTCCCAACCACACCTGCGCGTGGGGGGTTTGGGGGTATGCACCTCCCCCAGAAACCAAAATACCCCCAGAATTCGATTTTTGAAATTTTTTTTCGTATTTTTCGCAATTTTTTGATGCCAATGGATAGTGCTTGATGAGAAACGTCGAAAAATGGTGTTTTTATCGCCATACCATCATTTTTAAGGCTATTTTTTGACCTTCAAAAAATCTTGCACCCCCTTCCCCAGAATTTTCTTGCTGCCCACGTATGCTCCCACCGCCCCGCCAGAGTCATGTGCCTGCAATTTTGGTCAATTTTCAAACTTTTAAAGAAAAGTACGAATCTGGAATTCTGAGACTATTTGCATTAGATATGTACAAATTCATTCTTTAAAAAAACTTACCGGCATAAATGCACTGCACATAATGGGAATCCTAGAGGTTGGAGCCGAAAAAATTTCCGTGAGTGATTTTTTGGGCTCAAAAACGGTCACTTCGCTCGAAAATTTTTTTCGGCGTTTCGGACGATGTTCTTCTTCCTGGACCATGAAAGTGTGGAGAGAAAAAACTGGCATTTTTAATTTGAAAGATCGATAAAAACGCTCGAATCAGAACTTTTCCTCCGATATTTTTGAAATTACAATTTTGGGGTCGGGTGAAAATACTTTTGCGGCGGTTTGATGGGGGTGGGGAACTTTTATATGAGAAGTACTATTTTCAGGCTATTTATTCAGTCCAAAAATTTATTAGCAAGCATTAAATCCCAAAGTTGGTACTCTTCGTGCTAGGCAGCGTGGGAGGTATAAAAAATTGCTAGATGTGAGCAAATTGATGACTCAATCGAACATGCACTGAACTGGGATAGCGTGTAAATAAACCACTTCAGCGCACGGACCGCTAGTAGCTGGCCAAAATATTTTAAGGGATTTACACATCCTATGCGTACATGTAAGGGCTCGAAATTCGGGGGTCCCGGTCATTTTAGGGGGGTAAATGACTTCCAATTTTTGGCCAAAAAATGCCCAAGAACGGCCAAAAAAATTCGATTTTTTCCAAAAATCGGGAGGGGTCAAAAATTTTCTGGCTGTGGGGGATGGAGGTGACGTCCGATTTTGGATGGGGATCCCCCGATCCCCCTATTACATGCATGATCCTATGGATAGCTTTTTCGGCCACCCTTCTATTTTCATAATCGTCGTATTTCAGGCAGCTTTGTTGGCACGCCTATAACATTCGCCTTGTCGGGCATATTAGCTCATTCGAATTTTTTAGGCGGTTGGCCATCCGTTTTCTACGTCTTCGGTATAATTTATTTCGTTCATTAGCAGAAATAAAATAAATTTTTTCTGAATAAATTAAAATAAGTTTTAGTCGTATATTTATTATCATGTCCCTAATTTTTAAATTCTTCCATTTTTAAAATGTTTGCCTATTTATCGGTGTTCAGGGGCGGATTTAGGGGGGGCGGGGGGGCACCCCCATTGGCGCAAAATAGTGCGCAAAATCAAGGATTTTTGAGCGATTTTCAGCGATTTTTGGGTTAAAACAGTTAATTTTTCCGCCCAAGTCAGGGTTCCGCCCCCCGTAGGGTTACCGCCCCCCCCTTAGGAAAATCCTGGATCCGCCACTGCCGGTGTTAGTCACATTTGAGGTTTGTGTTACTAACATTTGGCAAATGTTTGATTTTCGAATTTTTATATTCCCTTAGATTTGGCGATCGGTTTGCAGAAATTTATATCCTTTGATAATTTTTGTGCGTTTTTGTAGTAACTTGCTTATATTTTCAGCATTCGAATTGAGATTATTGAATTTTAAACGTTTAATTTTTTGCACCCGCTCCATTTTTTTGTTGAAAAAACTTGGCTTTTAGGTCATTTAACTGTTTTTTAAATCATTTTTGGCTTATAGAAGGTCGTTTAGCTTTCCTAAAAGTGGCGAATATCCCCTTCCAGACATGCATAGCATGGAAATTCTGGAGGGGGAGATTTTAAATGCGTAGAATTTATGTATCTACTATTGCTAAAATAAATCATATCTTGATAAATTTAATTATTCGTAGAGTATCTTTTAAAACTTTTTATTTTTAGTACTATTATTTTTTATGCGTATTCTTTATTTTTAATATTTTTTATTTTATCTTATTTTTTTAAATTTATTTTCGATAATTATTTTAATACAGTATTTGCTCCTTATATCAAATAACTGACCGTATCTTACGACTTAAATGTAACGGATTAAATATTTTATACAATTTCTCCATTTTCGTCATTTTCTGTTGAATTATCGATTTTGTGGACTTTTTGTCGAGTATGGGTCCTGAAACTGATTAATTGATGTTTTCTCTATTTCTTCTGTTGGTTTTTTACATCCCTTATTTTTTTACATTTACTATTGGTTTTTCTTTTCCTGAGTGATTGATCATGCTTGGCTTTTAAAATGTCGATTTTTTATCTTTTTTGCCTCTTTTTTGGACTTTTAGTTTAGCATTCGTCTGAAAATCAATATTTTCTTTGTATTTTCTTCTGACTTCAAAGCTTCGCTAACATACGTGATCCTGGGAGTTTGGGGCTTTCACCCCCTCGCTTCAGGAAAATTTTCACCCCCACGCCCGCGAAAATTTTTTCACCCCTCCCCAAATTTGGCGCTTTTTTAAAAGTTTCCGAAATTTGTTTTTAACCCGTAGCAAAAGTGTTTTTTAATCGTTTTTAGCTATCTATTTGCGCAAAAGTGTCAAATTTTTGGTGCTTCGCGCCCTATAGTCATGGTTTTTCCCATTCAAAATTTCGGCGCTTCGCGTCTACTCATATTTTTACCCATATATTGTTCAATTTATTCGACTTTTTTTAATTTTGCAAAACAATTTTTATGGTTTTGTGCTCTAGAAAGGTAGAGCATCGTCAGAAACGCGAAAAAACGGTGTTTGTGACGCGTGTCAACCATTTTTGACCCAAAAAAGGCACTTAAAACCCCCTCAGAATTCCCAAGCTGTGAAGGTCCGTTCGCTACCCTTGTCATTTTGTGTCATTTTTTTCTATTTTTGTACCTTTTTATCGATCAGTAAGAATCTTCGACGTTTTTGATTTTGTCGTTCTTTAAATTATCAAATTTTTGTCATTTTCCGACTATTTTTTCTCTTCTTTTTGCATTTTCATCGAGCAGTGACCTGAAAATGAAATTTTTCGTTATTTTTTATCAGCAACGAAGCAAAAATCGTAATTTTTTTGTTTTTTCTAGTTTCTCGCGAAACTAACCCAATTTCGTTATTATTTTTTGGTTTTTGTTTTTTATGACCTTATTCGGAGCAATGGCCTGAAAATCTTTGATATTCTCGATTTTTCCGTCGATTTTTTGTTAATTTAATAGTTTAGTCGTTTTCTCTTCAATTTATTTCTTATTCTCAGATTGGGACTGTTTTATCGATCACTAAGCCAAAAATCAGTGACGTTTTTTTTCACTAATTTTGCCAATTCCTGTTTTATCTTCTCTTATCGAGTCTACGCTTTTCTGGACCGTATTGTCGGACAAGGAGGTTTCTGAAAAATGTCGATTTTTTATTTTTTTAAATCAATTCTATTGACATGTTTTCTTGGATTTTGGATCTAGTATACAATTTACCCCCAGCGTTTTTAGCCGATCCATATAAGCTACAGTAACCAAACTTTACAAGGAGATAG
This sequence comes from Mermis nigrescens, assembly GCA_036768485.1. NCBI lineage: Eukaryota > Metazoa > Nematoda > Enoplea > Mermithida > Mermithidae > Mermis > Mermis nigrescens. Next base: position 5,307,907 of record JAVLUZ010000223.1, read on the forward strand.
CTATAAGCCTATTGTACTAATCTGGCAAAATTGATTAATTTACGGTGTAAACTTACTGCTTTACACTCACAGTTTACAACGTACTAAGGGCATTTAAAAATTGTAAACGATTCGGTGAGTTTCAAACAGCAGTTTTTTGTAACTCAATCAACATCCTACATTTAAAAAAAGCAAGTTCAAGAAAAGTAAGTTTAAAGTACGTTTAAAGTAAAGTTGAGTAAGTTTTTTTAAAAAGCAGTAAGTTTACACCGTAAGTTAATCAATTTCGCCAGATTAATGCAATAGGCTTATAGCTATCTCCTTGTAAAGTTTGCTTACTCTAGCTTATATGGATCGGCTAAAAAACGCTTGGAGGTAAATTGTATACTAGATCCTGGATTTTTTGACCGCCATGTCGGCCATGGCGGCCATAAAATGACTGGCAGTGTTTTTTAGCGCCACTCCATTTGCGTTGCCGCTAGTGGACAGCATAGGTGCGCAAGGTTAAGGTCGGCAGGGGGTGAAATCCATAGGTGGGCGGCACCAAAATTCTGGGGGTGCAAGATTTTTCAAAGGTCAAAAAATGGCATGGCGAATAAAACACCATTTTTTAACGTTTCTCAAAAGAGCACTATCCATTGGCATCAAAAATTGCGAAAAAACAAAAAAATTTAAAAAATTGAATTTTAGGGGGTATTTTGGTTTCTGGGGGGTAACGTTTTTCGTGGTAATATCGCGTTTCAAAAGCATTTTTAGTCCATTTTTACTGGGAAAAGTCTCGAAAACTTTCTTTGAAAATGTCGTAAAAATGTTAAAATTTTTGTTTTTTTTCAATAAAAAGCCTTTGCGCACGGCGCTAATGTATGATATGTCCACGGGTTTCTTTGGCGCCGCGCCAAAAATACAGTCAGTGATGACCGATTTTATTTCGTTTTTATTTTTCCCAGATTTTCCTTTTTTTTTGTCGTTTTCTGTCGAATTTCCTCCCCTTGAACCTTTTTTCTAGCAGCTATCCGACAAACTGTCATTTTTTTTACCTTCCGATTTCCCTAATTTTTTGAAATGGTTTTCTAAATTTTGGCATTTTCTATTAGTTTTATATTTTTTCTATGTCCTAAGGTATAATTTGCTGCGTTTGGTTCGTTTTTTGGGCCATTTTGTCGAGCAGTGGCCCCGAAAATCATCGATTTATTTCCCGAGGCGAGCAAACCTACATTACAAAATCGTTGCATGAAGTGCATGCTGGACAATCTGTAATTTTCTAGACTTTTTTCTTTAACTTATTCAAATTTGTATTAATTTTATACGTAAATTTTATAAGTTTTTCAGCGTGTCCTTTGAATTTTGACTTCAAATTTAGTTGTCGTATTTTAAATTTTCTTAATTTAATTTTTCCCATTTTTGTCCGATTTTACGTTAATTTATTTGGCCAATTTTAGCCGTTTTTGCGTTTTTATCTTTTTTAATCCTATTTGTTGTTTAAATTTTGTGTTATTGTGATTGATTGATTGTGATTGTGATTGTGTTTAATTAATTTTTAATTTTAATTCAATCTTATTTGTTAATTTTGAATTTTGATTCAATTTTAATTTTATCTAATTTGTTAATTTGAATTTTAATTTAAATTTAATTTGATTTTATTCGTTAATTTGAATTTTAATTTAATTTTAATTTAATCGAATTTGTTGATTTTAATTTTAATTTAATTTTAATTTATATAATCTAATTTGTTAATTTGAATTTTAATTTAAATTCAATTTAATTTAATTCGTTAATTTGAATTTTAATTTATTTTTAATTCAATCTAATTTGTTAATTTTAATTTAATTTTAATTTAATCCAATTTGTTAATTTTAATTTTAATTTGATTTTAATTTAATCTAATTTGTTAATTTGAATTTTAATTTAAGTTTAATTAAATTTAATTCGTTAATTTGAATTCTAATTTGATTTTAATTTAATCTAATTCGTTAATTTGAATTTTAATTTAATTTTAACTTAACCTGATTTTAATCCTAATTTGTTGTTTAAATTTTCTTTGATTATCATTTATTAATTTTTATTATTATTTTTCTTTGAATAATTAATGTGATTAAATAAGTAATAATGATGTAAATAAATAATTAAATAATCAATGTGATTCGGTGTTTAAATAATTATTGCTGCGCCATCTCATTGGCTTCTTGTTCCTAAAAATTGCCGGGACCCCCCAATTTCGAGCCGTTACATTGTATGATTCTGTCAATCAAAAGACGGTAAAAACCGCTACTCTAAGCATAATGGAGTTAATTTCTAGACAATCTTCGACGCTTTTAGGAAAATTTGAGATTCCGCCTCTCAGGCACGCAGCTGGCCGTCCTATTTTATGGGGGGCCAACACCAATTTTAGGGAGGACTTAGTCCAAAAAGGCCAAAAATAGCACAAAAAATAATGTTTAAAAAGTTCTATTTTTCCGATTTTTCTGAATTTTGGGGGTACGAACTCCCCCATTCCCCCCAGAGATACGTGCCTGGAGCCTCCCCCACCCCCTCGTCAGAAACTCCTGGATACGCCACTGCATGCAACACGTTCAAGCGTAAGAGACAAAATAAGCCATTGAAATATTTTGAATTCCTAATATAATGTATAATGTAAAACCACCTCCGCCAATTGTTTGTACGTGCGTATTGTTGGTATGTATTAATGTTATTCGACAACAATTTAACGGATTTATATTTATCTAATAAATTAGGATGAAGAATATAGCGAGTACGCGGCGGATGTTGATAAATTTTGCAGAAAAATTGTGCAGTTGGCCTTGTGTACTATGCGGACAATATCAGTCACGTAGCTCTGGGGGAGTATAGGGGGTCCGTACCATACATGATCTTGGGGGGTTTTTCACCCCCGCAGAATCATTTTTCACCTCCCGCAAAAAATTTTTCACCCCCCCACCCAGAATTGGCGATTTTTCAAAAGTTTCCTAAACTTACCTGAAAATTGGTAGAAAAAGTGTGTATTTAAGGGTTTTTGGCTATCTATTTGCTCAAAATCGCCCAATTTTCGGCGCTTCGCGCCATATATTCATGTTTTAAGCGATATATTGGTCAATTTATTCGACTTTTTTCGAAATTTTTTCATGATTTTATGCTCTAGAAGGATAGAGTATCGTCAGAAACGCCAAACGCGTACCGGCCATTTTTGGGCCCAAAAAAGGCACTTTAGGTTTTCACCCCCCAGAATTCCCATGCTGTGCATGTATGGTCCGGACCCCCAAAATTCAAAAAAATCGGAATAGGACTTTTTAAACGTTATTTTGTGCTATTTTTGGCCTTTTCGGGCTTAGTGCCCCCAAAATTGGTGTTGCTCCCCCAAAGTAGGACGGCCAGCTACGGGCCTGGACTATATACGTACAGGCCCGTATTTAATGAAGGGAGCTGCCGCCCCCTCTTCCTCGCCCCCCCCCCGATGAAAAATATTTGGATCCCCGCAAAAAATGTACTTTTGGACGAGCAAACGCAAATTTTTCCTCATGTAGTTCATATACAGGTTTTGTCTTCTAATCCGCGCAAATCTGAGTTAGATATGGAGTGGCGTACATGTCAAATTTTTTCACAATTTTTTCAAATTTTTAATAAGTTTTTTTAGCTTTTTGTCGAATTTTTAAATCATTTAAGAAAATTTAAAAACAAACAAAAACGAATGATGATTTTACAAATGCCTTCGTTTTTGACTATGTGGAAATTCTAAAATGAAGTAGGTACGTAGCCCCTCCCTGAAAATTTCCAACCCCCCCCCGGAATTCGCGATTTTTCTAAAGTTTCCAAGAATTATCTACAAATTCGTAGAAAAGGTGCCTTTTTAAGTGTTTTTATCTATTGATTTGGTCGAAGGTTTCAGATTGTCGGCGCTTCGCGCCGTATAATCGTGTTTCGACTACATTTTGTTCAATTTGCTTAACTTTTGATTTCGCTCGATTTTGTTCAATCAAATTTCGAAATTCAAATCTAGAAATTTTTTAAAATTTATATTGTTTTAACACCGAAAAACGATGTTTTTTGCGCTTGCCCACCATTTTTAGCCCCCGAAAAAGCGCTTTTAAATGTCATCCCCCAGAATTCCTATGCTGTGTATGTCTGGTCTGGGATATTTGCTGAATCGTATATAAAAATTTTTTAGTTAAAAATACTTACTGGTTTTCTAGACAGCGAAAATCTTGTTTTTTAGGCTAAGGAATGGTTTAAGTCCTCGCTTGACAGGAATTTTTACTAAAATTTGGCGACATTATAATTTTTTTTAATCTTCAATTCAATTGAGAAACATACGAGATCATAATTGTTTTTGAATTGAAAAACTCTAAAAAATTGTTTAAAAGTACTAGCCAATTGATATATGCGCATGTGCAGGGCTGTAACCAGCCGGAGGGCGGGGTGCCGCCCATACTGTAACGACTTGAAATTGGGGGGGGCTGAATGACTCCCAATTTTTGGCCAAAAACGTTCAAAAAACTCCTAGAAACGGCCGAAAAATTCGATTTTTTACTAAAATTCAGGGTCAAGAATATTCCGGTTTCAGGGAGATGGGGGGACGTCCATCTTTGGGTGGAGGGGTCCGCCCATCCCCCATAGTGCCGCCCTCCACTTTCGGAAATGAATTAAACATTTTTATTTTCTACAAGGTTCCTTCAATTGAAACTAATTTAAATATCTCGAAGTCTACTAAAAAACATCTCGAAGTCCGATTTCTGTCCTAATTTTGCGCGTTTTTAATGGAAAACTGTCGGAATTTGTTACTTGTTTTCGGATCACAAATGATTCTGTATATACATGTAAAAGGCGAGAGGAAAGGGTTGAGGGGTCTCTCCACCCAAAGTAGGACTTCCTCCATCCCTCGCAAAAGTGAGAAAATTTTTGACCCCCCTTCCCCGATTTTTATGAAAAAATTGAATTTTTCAGTCGTTTTCTGGCGTTTTTGGCCGTTTTTGGCCAAAAATTGGTGGTCATTCTCCGTCGTAAAAATTGCCGGAACTCCTGTAAATTTCGAGCCGTTACATTGTATGATTATATCAATCAGAAGACGGTAAAAACCGCCACCTTAATCATAATGGAGTTAATTTCTTGACAATCTGACACTTTTAGGAAAATTTGAGATTCCGCTTCCCCCCCTTGTTAGAAAGTCCTGGATCCGCCACTGCGTGCAACACGTTCAAGCGTAAGAGACAAAATAAGCCATTGAAAAATTTTGAATTTCCAGTATAATGTATTTTACGAGTATATGATGAACATATTCTTCGCATTGTTTGTACGTGCGTACTGTTGGTATGTAACTATGTTTTTCAACACCAATTTAAGTGCTTTTATATTGATTTTTTTAAATTAGGATGAAAAATGTAGCGAGTACGCGGCTAATGTTCATAAATTTTTGACAGAACAATTGTGCAATTGGCTTTGAGTAGAATGCGGACTTAATACGTACAGGCCCATAGTTAACGAGGGGAGCTGCCGCCCCCCCGACCCCTCCCTGCCCCCGACCCCCCCCCCCCGATGGAAAATATTTGGATCCCCGCAGAGAAATGTACTTTTGGACTAGTGAACGCAAATTTTCCTAATGTATCCTTCATGTATATACTGGTTTTGTCTTCTAATCCGCGCAAACTCGAATTAGGTATGGAGTGGGGTACATGTCAGATTTTTCCATAATTTTTTGAAATTTTCAAAACCTTTTTTTAACTTTTTGTCGAATTTTCCAAATGATTCGAAAAATTTTAAAAAACAAACAAAAAACGAATGAATCCTTGACAAATGCCTTCGTTTTTGACTATATTTAGAAATTCAAAAACGAAGTAGGTACGAACCCCGCATTCTACCCAGTAGCATACGTCGAGATGTCTATCTTCAAAATTTTCTGCTCCTTCCCCACCCACGCCCGAAATAAAATCCTGGCATCGGACCTAGCTATTTACAATTTATAACGACCTAAAATTTAATGTCTGCCTGGCATATTTTTGGTCAAGAGCGCAAAGAAAAGCATTTAAACGGCACAAAGAACTTTTTCTTTCAAAAAAGTCAAAAGCTCTTGACCCCCTTTCGTTTTTGCTAGCACTTACGATTTTTTTTACATTTTTTAGTGCACTGTTGGCTTTTTTTCGGCAAAAATGAGATTTTCTCCCCTTGCCTCCTCCCAACAAAATGATTTTGGAGACCTGAGGATTTTAACCCCCATTCCAGAAAAATTTTCCCTCCCCCAGAATTCGCAATTTTTCGCAAGTTCTCAAAAATCTGCTAAAATTCGTAGAAATTGTGCTTTTCTAAGCGTGTTTAACTATTTAGTTGCTCAAACGTCTCAGATTTTCGGCGCTTCCTGCTATATACTCGTGTTTTGACTGCATTTTGTTCAATTTGTTTAACTTTTGATATTGTTCGATTTTTTTCAATCAAATTTTATAATTTAAATTTATGAATTTTTTAACATTTTTACTCTTTAGGTAGAATTTTCGAAATGCTCTAGTTTTTTGAAATTATATTTTTTAATGCCGAAAAACGATGTTTTTGCGCGTGCCCACAATTTTCGGCCTCGAAAAAGCTGTAAAATGCCACCCCCAGAATTCCTACGCTGTGCATGTCTGGTCTAGGATATTTGCTGAATCGTATATAAAAATTTTTTAATTAAAAATACTTCCTGGTTTCCTAGAAAGCGAAAATCCTGTATTTTTTATGCTAAGGAATCGTTTAAACCCTCGCTTGAGAGGATTTTTCTACGAAAGTTTGGCGACTTTCTAATGTTTTTTAAAAATTATCTGGTTGAGAAATATACGGGATCATGTTTTTTGAATTGGAAAACTTTGAAAAACTGTTTAAAAGTAATAGTCAATTGATATATGCGCACGTGCAGGGCTGTAATCAGGCGTAGGGTGGGGTGCCGCCCATACTGTAACGACTTGAAATTGGGGGGGGGGGGGTAATTGATCTCCATTTTTTGGCCAAAAACGTTCAAAAAACTAGAAATTGCCAAAATATTCCATTTTCTTCCAAAATCTGGAGTCAAGAATTTTCCGGTTTTGGGGGGATGGAAGGGACGTCCGCCGGTGGGTGGGGGTCTGCTTATCCACCCTCTTACATGTGTGGTGCCGCCCTCCCCCTTCGGAAATGATAAAAACATTTTTATTTTCTACTAGGTTCCTTTGATGGAAAATAATTAAAACACCTCGAAGTCCCTTTAAAGCCAGCCAGAAAAGGTTCAGTAGGCCGGTGGACTACTCAGCTCAACGAAATTTCCGGCGCTTGGCGTCGGATTTCTGTTTTTCTATTTTTTGGCGACCTTAAATGCCGAGACTTGCCCAAAAATAGTTAATCTGTCAAAATTTTCTGGCGCTTCGCGCCGGTTCATTGTTTTTGATATGATTTTTCTTTAAAAAGCTCCAAAATTTAATGCAAAAACGAGAATTTCGACAAGTGGTCAAGCAGATTGGTTGAGGGATAAATTTTTTTTACCCAAGTTGCTAAAAAGCACTAAATTAGATATTTTTATTGTTTCTCACCATCACGGTATACATCACGTCCGTCGAGGAACCCTCAAAAATGCCATTATTTTCGTGTATCTCTGTACGGTAGACGGTATTTAGGTCTTCAAAAATTAAAGCGCCTTGCCGGAATAAATTTCTGGTCACGCCCAGACATGCTTAGCATGGGGAAAGTGTCTTTTTCAGGGCCCAGAAATTGTAAATTCGCGTCAAAAGAATCGTAAATAGGCATTTCTGATGGTGCGCTGCCATTATAGGGCATATAAACATAGAAAAAGTCCAGAAAAAATCATAAAATTCGATGGAATTTAACAAAATATCGTCAAACAACGAGTCTGTGGCTCGAAGCGCCGGAGATTTGGCACTTTTGAGCACGTAGATTGGTAAAAACGCTCCAAATATCACCGTTTTTACTTATTTTTTGGGAACTTTTGGAAAATCGCGAATTCTGATGTGGAGGGGGGTGGAAAAATTTCTAAAGTGGGTGAATGGAAACCCTTGAACCTATTAAGATCAAGTTACTTGTATAAAAATGCTTAAATTTTAAACTAGTTATTCAGAGCATGGAACCAGTGGCGGATGTAGAGGGGGCGGGGGAATGAGCGGCTGCCCCCTGTCGTAAAAAATCGTTGGGCGCAATAGAGATTAATGTAACTTTCGGAAAATTTTAGCCATTTTTTATCATAGTTTTTCAAGATTTTCCGGCGCCTTAAAAATCATATTCTTAAGTCAAAAGTGTACTTATAGTTTGTTTGCGGAAGAGCAGTGTTTTTTCTAGTTTTCCAATGAAATCTCGAGTAGTTTTAGGCGCCTTAAGCGTTTTTCCGTTTTAAGTTTGCGCGCTTAAAATGGAGAACTTTCGGAATTTTTACTTTTTCCGGATCACAAATGATTCTATCCGTACATGTAAGAGGGTGGGAAATCCCCCACCCAAAGTCGGCCAGTCTCCACATCCCCCCAAAGCCATAACATTTTCACCCCCCCCCCAAATTTTTGGAAAAAGTTGTATTTTTCGGCCGTTTTTGCCCAAGAATTGGAGGTCATCCCCCCTTCCCCCGTAAAAATGGCCGGGATCCCCCATATTTCGAGCCCCTACATGTATGATTCTGTCGATCAAAAGACATTACAATCCGCTACCCTAGGCATAATGGAATGACTTTCTAGACAATCCTTGACACTGTTGGGAAAATTTGAGGTTTGCCTCTCGCCCCCCTTCCGGGGCGGATTTGAGGGGAAGTGGTCGCCCCCCACCTATTGGCCAAAAATATCTGGCGAGATAAAGAATGGATATGCAATTTGCAATGATTTTTGGCCGCCAGTGACCATAATTTCTCAAATTTTTCCGGCGCTACGCGCCCGATGATACCTATTATTGACATTTATTTACTTTCTTGGCGACCTGGAAGTCATTATCTGTTCATGTGGGTTTCAAAACAATTTAATAGCAGAAAAAGCTATTTTTGCATAGTTTTCTTCTATTTCCACTTCAAAATTTCGATGTTCCGCATTAAACGCTGTAAATACAAGAAATCAAGCAGTAAATCATGCTTCTAGACACGACTTTTTTCATATTGGGCAAAGATTTTTCCCGATGTACAAAGACTTTTCGGACCCTCTTTGTACATGTACAAAGATTTTTGGGAAGGCAAAAATTGCAGAATAGGCCTAAGATTCTAAAAAATTTTCGGCGCTTCGCGCCGAGATGAGTAATTGTGTGTTTTATATATCTTCATAATGGCAGAAATTGTATTTCAAAAGGAAAAATGTCAATTTTTCCGGCGCTTCGCGCCGTTTATGACGATTCTTAGTGATTTTTGCCCTTAAAGACCCAGAAATCAGCTAAAATTCACTACCAAAAGTCGACCAACTCTGTTTTTACCACACTTCGCACAAAATTGTCGATGATTTTAAAATTTTTAGAAAAAATATTGCGTCAAAAGTGATTTTATGTAAAAGTATACAACGTAAAACACCGAAAAACGCTATTTCGCGCGTTAAGGGCAAATTTGTGGACCTATTTATGACTATTTTTGGAAAAGTTGGAATATCGCCCCCCGCCCCCCCCCAGGAAAATCCTAGATCCACCACCGCCCCCTCCCGTCAGAAAATCTTGGATCAGCCACTGCATGGAACACGTCCAAGCGTAGGAGACAAAATAAGCCACTGAAATATTTTGAATTTCCAATAAAATGTATTTTCCGAATATAACTCCCAATTGTTTGTACGTGCGTACTGTTGATATGTATCAATGTTTTTCAACAACGATTTAACGGGATTATTATTTATCTAATAAATGAGGATAGAAAATATAGCGAGTCGAATGTTGCTAGAATTTTGGCTGAAAAATTTTGCAGTTGGCCTTGAGTACAATGCTGACTATATTCGTGCAGGCCCTTAATTAACGAGGAGCTGCCCACCCCCCGATGAGAAATAATTGGATCCCCGCAAAAAATGTACTTTCGGAATAGTAAACTAGTAAACGCTACTTCATTTTTGAAATTCCACATATAGTCAAAAATGAGGGCATTTGTCAAATATTCATTCGATTTTGTTTGTTTTTAAAATTTTTCGAATGATTTGGAAGATTCCACGAAAAGCTTATTTTTTTTATTTTAAAAAATTATGGAAATGTACCGCACTCCATATCTAACTCAAATTTGCGCGGATTAGAAGACGAAACCTCTACATGAACGATACATCCGGAAAAATTTGCGTTTACTAGTCCAAAAGTACATTTTTTCTGCGGGGATACAAATATTTCCCATCGGGGGGGGGGAGGGGCGGGCGGAGGGGGGAGGCAGCTTCCCTCGTTAAATACGGGCCTGGTACGTATATAGTCCGCATTCTACTCAAGGCCAACTGCACAAGTTTTCTGCCAAAAATTTATCAACATTAGCCGCGTACTCGCTGTATTTTTCATCCTAATTTAAAAAATCAATATAAAAGCACTTAAATTCGTGTTGAAAAACATAGTTACGTACCAACAGTACGCACGTACAAACAATGCAAAGAAAATGTTTATCAAATACTCGTAAAATACATTATATTGGAACTTCAAAATGTTTCAATAGCATATTTTGTCATTACGCTTGAACGTGTTGCATGCAGTGGCGGATCCAGGACTTTCTGACGGCGGGGGGAGAAGCGGAACCTCAAATTTTCCTAAAAGTGTCAGATTGTCTAGAAATCCATTCCATTATGATTACAGTAGCGGTTTTTACCGTCTTTTGATTGACAAAATCATACAATGTAAGGGCTCGAAATTAGGAGTAGTCCCGGCAATTTTCAGGGGGAATGACCACTAATTTTTGGCCAAAAACGCCAAAAAACGACCAAAAAATTCAAAATTTTTCAAAAAAAAATCGAGGAATGGGTTCAAAAATTTTCTGTTTTTGGCGAAGGAAGAGGAAGTCCTTCTTTGGGTTGAGAATTTCCCCAACCCTTTCCCCTCGCCTGTTACATGTATATACAGGATCATTTGTGATCCGAAAAAAGTAAAAATTCCTACAGTTTTCCATAAAAACCACGCAAAATTAGGACAGAAATCGGACTTCGAGATGTTTTTAGTAGACTTCGAGATATTTAAATTATTATCCATTGAAGGAACTTTGTAGCAAATAAAAATGGTTAATTTATTTCCGAAAGTGGAGGGCGGCACCATGGAGGATGGGCGGACCCCCCCATCCAAAGATGGACGTCCCCCCATCTTCCATGTAGCCGAAAAATTCTTGACCCCGGATTTTAGGAAATAATCGAATTTTTCGGCCGTTTCTATGAGTTTTTTGAACGTTTTTGGTCAAAAATTGGAAGTCATTCAGCCCCTCCCATTTCAAGTCGTTACAGTATGGGCGACACCCCGCCCTCCGGCTGGTTACAGCCCTGCATATGCGCATATATCAATTGGCTAGTACTTTTGAACAATTCCTTAAAATTTTTTAATTCAAAAACAAACATGATCTCGTATGTTTCTCAATTAAATTAACGATTAAAAAAATTATGTCGCCAAATTTTCGTAAAAATTCCTTTCAAGCGAGGACTTAAACGATTCCTTAGCCTAAAAAACAAGATTTTCGCTTTCTAGAAAACCAGTAAGTATTTTTAACCAAAAAATTTTTATATACGATTCAGCAAATATCCTAGACCAGACATACACAGCATAGGAATTATGGCGGATGACATTTAAAAGTGTTTTTTTCGGGGCCAAAAATGGTGGGCACGCGCAAAAAACATCGTTTTTCGGCGTTAAAACAATATAAATTTAAAAAAAATTTATAGATTTGAATTTCAAAATTTATTGAAAAAAATCGAGCGAAATCAAAAGTTAAACAAACTGAACAAAATGTAGTCAACATACGATTATACGGCGCGAAGCGCCGAAAATCTGAGACCTTCGTGCAAATCAATAGTTAAAAATGCTTAAAGGCACCTTCTCTACGAATTTGTAGATAATTTTTGGAAACTTTAGAAAAATCGTGAATTCCGTGGGCGGGGGGGGGTTGAAAATTTTCTGGGAGGGGGCTTTGTACCTACTTCATTTTTGAATTTCCACTTAGTCAAAAACGAAGGCATTTGTCAAATCATCATTCGTTTTTGTTTGTTTTTAAATTTTCTTAAATGATTTAAAAATTCGACAAAAAGCTAAAAAAACTTTAAAATTCGAAAAAATTGTGAAAAAATTTGACATGTACTCCACTCCATATCTAACTCAAATTTGCGCGGATTAGAAGACAAAACCTGTATATGAACTACATGAGGAAAAATTTGCGTTTGCTAGTCCAAAAGTACATTTTTCGGCGGGATCCAAATATTTTTCATCAAGGCGGGGGGGGGGGCTGGGGGCGAGGAGGGGCGGTAGCTCCTTCTTTAACTACAGACCTGTACGTTTATAGTCCAGGCACGTGGCTGGCCGTCCTATTTTGGAAGGACCAACATCAATTTTGGGGGGTTTAAGCCCGAAAAGGCCGAAAATAGCACAAAATAAGGTTTAAAAAGTCCTATTGTTCCGATTTTTCTGAAATTTGGGGGGGTCCGGACCCCCCCCATGCCCCCAGAGCTACGTGCCTGATATTGTCCGCATTGTACACAAGGCCAACTGCACAATTTTTCTGCAAAAAATTATCAACATTCGCCGCGTACTCGCTATATTCTTCATTCTTATTTATTACATAAATATGAAATCCGTTAAATCGTTGTCGGAAAACATTAATACATCCCAACAATACGCACGTACAAACAATTGGCGGAGGTGGTACGTACATTACATTATATTGGGAATTCAAAATATTTCAATGGCTTATCTTGTCTCTTACGCTTGAACGTGTTCCATGCAGTGGCGGATCCAGGATATTCTGACGGGGGAATGTGGAACCTCAAATTTTCCTAAAAGTGTCAAATACGGTCTAGAAATTCACTCCATTACGCTAAGACTAGCGGTTTTTACCGTGTTTTGATCGACAGAATCATGCATGTAAAGGCTCGAAATTGGTGGGGGAATCCCGGCAACTTTTAGGAGTGGTAGGGCGGGGGGGGTAAATGACCACCTATATTGGGCCAAAAACGACCGAAAAATTCAATTTCCTCACAAAAATCGGGGATCCCCTGTTACATGTATGTATGGACAGAATCATTTGTGAACTCAAAAAAGTAAAAAATTCCGAAAGTTTTCCTTAAGAAAACCGCGCAAAATTAGGGCAGAAATCGGCTTATAGCGCGGAAAACTACTCGAGATTTCATTGTAAGAACTAGAAAAAACGCTGTTCCGTATATAAACTATAACTAATCTTTCGACTTGAAAACATAATTTTCAAAGCGCCGGAAAATTTCTAAAAACTATGATAAAAAATGGCTAAAATCATCTAAAAATTAAAAGTATTCTTTATTGCGCTCAACTATGTTTTGCCGCGGGGGTTGCCCTTTCCACCCGCCCCTCTAAATCCGCCACTGGTTCCATGCTCTGAATAAGTAGTTTAAAATTTAAGCATTTTTGATACATGTAACCTGATCTTAACGGTTTTAGGGGTTTCCATTCAGCCACTGAAGAAGTTTTTTACCCCCTCCCAATCAGCATTCGCGATTTTCCAAAAAATTCCTAAAAACGGTGCTAATTCGAGCGTTTTTACCTATCTATCCGCTCAAAAGTGTCAAATCTTCGACGCTTCGCGCCATACACTCGTTGTCTGACGATATTTTGTTCAATTTTATCGAATTTTTTGATTTTTTTCCAGAATTTTTATCACGTTTGCATGCCCTAGGATTGCAGCGCACTTTCAGAAATGCCTATGTAGATATTTTTGACGAGAATTCACATTTCTGGGCCCTGAAAAAACCTTAGTATTCAAACCCCGGAATTCCCACGCTATGCATGTCTGGGCGTGGTCAGAATTTTATTCCGGCGAGGCGAGGAGCTTAATTTTTGATGACCAGAATACCGTCTACCGTTCAGAGCTACACGAAAATAATGGCACTTTTGAGGGTTCCTAGACGTAATGTATACCGTGCTGACAGTGGCGGATCTAGGATTTTTCTAAGGGGTGGGCGGAACCCTGACTTGGGCGGAAAAATTAGCCGTTTTTACCCGAAAATCGCTTAAAAATGCTTCATTTTGCACACTATTTTGGGCCAGCCCCCTAAATCCGCCCCTGCGTGCTGACGAAAAAAAATCATAAAAATCTAATTTTTCTTTACTTATTTGCGATTTGGGTCTAAAAATCTGTGGCTTAACCTATCTGCTTTACTATTTTTCGATATTCTCGTTTTTGCATTGAATTTTGGGGCTTTTCAAAGAAAAATTATACTAAAAACAATGAATCAGCGCGAGCGCCAGAAAATTTTTACACATTGACCATTTTTATGCAAGTCTCGGCTTTTAAGGCAGCCAAAATAATAGAAAAAACAGAAATCCGACGCAATGCGCTGAAAAAATTTGAGCTTACTAGCTCAACAGCGTACTGAACCTGTCCTGGCTGCCTTTTAGTGGACTTCGAGACATTTTAATTATTTTCCATTGAAGGAACCTTGTAGAAAATAAAAATGTATGTTTCATTTCCGAATGGGGAGGGCGGCACCATACATGTAAGAGGCAGGATGAGCTGACCCCCACCCAAAGGCGGACGTCTCCCCGACTCCCAGAGCAGGCAAATTCTTGACCCCAGATTTTTTGGAAAAAAATCGAATTTTCTGGCCGTTTCTTGGAGTTTTTTAACGTTTTTGCCCAAAAATTGGGGTCATTCACCCCTGTCCCAAATTTCAAGTCGTTAAAGTATGGGCGGCACCCCGCCCTCCGGCTGGTTACAGCCCTGCACATCCGCATATATCAATTAGCTAGTACTTTTAAAGAGTTTTTCAAAATTTTTAAATTCAAAAAACAAACATGATCCTGGATATTTCTATATTAAATAAACTATTAAAAACATTACAATGTTAAATTTTCGTAAAAAATTCTTTCAAGCGAGGACTTAAACGATCCCTTAGCCTAAAAATGCCGCTACATGTATGATACTGTCGATCAAAAGACGGTAAAAACCGCTACTCTACGCATAATGGAGTGAACTTCTATACAATCTTTGACAGTTTCAGGTAAATTTGAGGTTCCGCCATTCGACCCTCCCACCCCCCCCCGTCAGGAAATCCTGGATCCGCCACAGCATGCAACACGTTAATGCGTAAGAGACAAAGTAAACCATTGAAATATTCGGAATTTCCAATGTAATTTATTTTACGAGTTTGTAACTACCACCGCCACCAGAATCTTTGTGCGTGCGTACTGTTGGTATGTATTAATGTTTTTCAACAACAATTTGAGGGATTTTATATTTATCTAATGAATTAAGATGAAAAATATGGCGAGTACGCGGCGAATGTTAATAAATTTTTGGCACAAAAATTGTGCAGTTGGCCTTGAGTAGAATGCGGACTATATACAACGTACAGGCCCGTAGCCAATAAGGGGAGCTGCCGCCCACCCCCACACCCCCCGATGAAAAATATTTGGATCCCCGAAGAAAAAATGTACTTTTAGAGACTAGTTCACGCAAATTTTTCCTGCTGTATCGTCCGCGCAAATTTGAGTAGATATGGAGTGGAGCATATATGATCTTGGGGAAGGGGGGTTTCTACCACCCCAGAGGAATTTTCGCCCCTCGCATTGCAAAATTTTTATCACCCCCCACCCTGCCCTCAGAATTCACGATTTTTTAAGTTCCAAAAAATTTTTAAAAATTTCTAGAAAATTGCCAAATTTTCGACGTTTCGCGCCATAATGCTCTTGTTTTGACTATATGTTGTTCAATTTGTTCCGACTTTTTGATTTTTTCCAAATTTTCCTTTGTTTTTTATGCTCTGGAAAGATAGGGTATCGTCAGAAACGCTGAAAACCGATATTTTTGACGCGTACCTACCTTTTTCGGACACAAAAAAGGCAATTTATGATTTCACTCCTCCGCCCCAGAATTCCCATGCTGTGCATGTATGGAGTAGAGTGCATGTCAATTTATTCCATGATTTTTCAAAATTTAAAAAAAAATTCTCACTTTTTGTCGAATTTTCCAAATCATTCGAAAAAAATCTAAAAACAAACAAAAAACGAATGAATCTCTGACGAATGCCGTCGTTTTTGACTAAATTTAGAAATTCAAAAACGAAGTGGGTATATACATACCCCGCATTCAACTCAGTAGCATATTTCGGGATGTCTGACACCAAATTTTCTGCCCCCACCCACCCACCCCCGAAATAAAATCTTGGCTTCAGACCTAGATATTTACAACTTATAACGACTTAAAATTTAATGTAGATAAAATGTCTGCCTGGCATATTTTTGGTCAAAAGCGCGCGAAGAAAAACATGTAAACGGTACAAAGAACTGCTTTCTTCCAAAGAAAGTCTAATATTTTTTACCATCTTCCGTTTTTTGGCTAGCACTTACGATTTTTTTGACATTTTTAAGTGCACTATTGCCATTTTTGGCAAAAATGAAGGTCGTGTATACATACATGATCTTGGGATGTCTGGGATTTTCACCCCTAACCCACCCTCCTAGAAAAATGATTTAGGGGGCCTGGGGATCTTGACCCGCCACCATGGAAAAATTTTCACCCCCTCTCCCAAGAATTCGCGATTTTTCGCAAGTCCTCAAAAATTTGCCGAAAATTCGTAGAAAAGGCGCTTTTTCTAAGCGTTTTTAGCTCTCCCTTAGCTCAAAAGTGTCAAATTTTTGGCGCTTTGCGTCATGTACTTATGTTTTGTTCAATTTATTCAACTTTTTTGGCTTGTCCAAATTTTTTGTAATGTTTTTTATGCTCTAGAAAGATAGAGCATCGTCATAAACGCGGAAAACGATGTTATTGACCCTTACCCACCATTTTTTTTGGCCTAAAAGCACTTCAAAATTGCACCTTCCCCCAGAATTCCCTCATTGCATGTCTGCCTAACATGTTCGAAGTCGAAACAGAAGTCAGAAAATAAATAAGACTAAAATGAGAGATAGAAATGGAAATTTCTGTATAGAGTGGCGTAACCAGGATTTTAATTCGGTGGGGTGGCGAAATTTCGGAAGTGCTTTATCGATTTTCGAATTTAGCATCTCAAAAGTATGCTAAAACGCATTTTGGCTGTCATTTTAGTCGACTTCGAGAATTTTTTAAAAAAAATGAAAAAAATAAAAAAAATATATATATAAATAAATAAAAATACAAAAAATGAAAAAAAAACAAAAAATACAAAAATATAAAAAATAAAAAAATAAAAATAAAATGAAAAAAATAAAAAAAATAAAAAAATAAGATAAAAATAAAAAATGAAAAGAATATAAATAAAAATATGAAAAAATGAAAACATTTTTTCATTGCGGGAGGAGTGGGGGGCGGCGCCCCTCCCTCCCCGCCACCCGGGTGACGCCCCCATGTGTATACGTTAGCAATAGCATTCATTGCAGGCACAAATGCTGTGGGTATAGTGAGTTAATAGTTCCTCAACTAATCTGTAAATCAGTGCATTGTGTGTGTGTGTGTCTTGCTAAAATGTATGTTTTGCTCATCCGAAAAATTTGGATGTTTGGATTCACGCTCTCTATATTTTTATATATTTTAATTTAAAAAATTCCATTCAATAAGTTTAAAAATAACTTAATTTGACTTTTTAACCCCGATTAACGATTTGACGTTTTGCCCGCAGAGACCGGCGCTGAAGGACGTCCCTTGGAAACATATCTTCACTTCTTGGGCCTTTTGGGCCGTAGTCGTATCGCATTTTACGTATAATTGGGGCCTTTATGTGCTTATGACTGCCCTGCCGACGTATTTCAGTCGAGTTCAAGGATTCGATATAAAAAAGGTGTGAAATTCCATACGCAATTGTTGCCTAATCTCCGTACAAATATTCGTTCACTTAAGTTTCATTTTTGATTTTTGTTTAAGATTTCGAATTTTTAAAATCTGCGATTTATGGATTATAAACTTCTCTATAGCGTCAGTATATTAGTAATACGTGCATTACATATCGATTAAATTTTAATTATAAATTCGGTTTTCGCTTCTGATCGCTAAATCCTAATTTTTCTTTATTTTTAAAAGTCGCTAAACGTTTAAAGTGTGTGTTAAGTGTAATGTAAAGTAGGTTTCAATATGTAGAATGCAAGTGCATAGCGTAAGGTTAGGTGTAAAGTAAAGTATATTGTAAGTGTAAAGTAAATGTAAAGCGTAAAGTCTCATTGAAGTTGTTTGGTTTTCCAATAAATTTTTACAGGAAAAAAAGCTAATCGAATCCGACGGGGGATCGGATTATTCAATTTTACAGTCATGTATTTTTACTCTATATTTGTTTATATTGTATTCTATTTTTGCTTTTTTTATTTTTATCGTGTTTTTTTATTTTATCGGTATTGTATTTTTCATTAATTTTTTATCTTATATTTATTTTGTATTTATCTATATATTTTTTTAATTTTTTGTATGTTTTATATATTTTTTATTTTTATATTTTCTATTCCGTTTATTAAATTTTTTTCATTAGAATGGAGTCTTATCTGCGCTGCCCTATTTGGTTCAGTTTATTTTGCACGTTTCGACAGCAAGAGTGGCGGATTTTCTCCGAGTTCGATACAGTTTAAAAACTGTTCACGTCCGCAAAATGTTCGATTGCTTAGGTGCGCGTTGAAACCTAATTTTTACGGTTTGATCGGACGAATTTTCTCCAATTAAAATTGTAATAAAAAATTTAATAATAAAATTTAATAGATAATTAATACTGATATTATTATATTAATAATTATTAAATAATTTAATTAATGTGTTTTAATATTCAATAGATCTTAAATTTGATTTTGACAATTTTTCGTCGATAAGAAACTTAATTAAATTTTGGAGGGGAGACAAATCTACCTCTTCCTGAGGGATTGAAAATGTTTTAAATGCTGGCTTGCTTATAAATCTTCCGTTTTGCAAAATCACAACGAATTCCTGAAAAATGAAAGGTTTTGTTTTTCTTTCTAAATTCAAGACATTACTTTATATTTTTGGCCTAATACTTTCATTTCGTACCACTTCAACTTTTGATTATTCTATGCTCATGTTTTGCTGCCGTTTTATTGTACATACATAGGTGATTATGTTTGTAATTTAATTATTCAGTTTTTTATTCATCATTAGACGGTATGCATATATTTTACGTCGTATTTGAATTAAAATTCTAAAATTTAGTATTTTTGCCGGATAAAACTAGTCAATTTCTGTAGTTTTTAATTTCTTCGAAATTTTTGCATATTTGGCAATAATTTTTTACATTTCTGCTTCGATGTCCAAAATTTATATTTATTATATTGATATATATATATATATATATATATATATATATATATATATATATATATATATATATATATAAATATATATATATATATATATATATATATATATATATATATATATATATATATATATATATATATATATATATATATATATATATATATATATATATTAGAGATGTGCCAGGCCCCGGGCCGGGGGCCAGGCTGGCCCCGGCGCCGGGGCCGGGGCCTGTAAAAACGATGAAAAATTAATGAAAATCGAACAAAATTAATCTTTTTTGCCGAATTACGCAACATAATATTTATTTATTCGCAAAAATAAGCTAAATTTCGTTAAAATTAAGCTTAGGCTACTGTTGTGTTTCGCTTCAGGTAATCTAATAATCAAGATTTGAGTGAGCATTGAAACAATTCGATACATTCTTGAATAGCTTAGCTCAATTAACAATTTTTATTGCGAAAATAAGCACGTTTGACCGATAATTCTTAGACAATAAAGTTTAAAATGCAAGGGACTTTCACCAGTGTCTGTAAAATTGTTTTATAAATCGATGTATGTACTTATGTACCTTAAAAAATGCTAGGGTACGGCAACTTATTTTATCATCCAGATAGAATTCGTTTGCTTTAATATATGCGATTTTTCACTAATTTCGGGCGCTGTGCGCCAAATAATAGAGCAAATGTCTTCATTTTTGTGTGGTTTTCAATTAATTTTTTAAATATTATTTTAATTTGATTATGCATGTTCCCTAATCTTGGTAAATGATTTTTCGTCGTACAAGCATTTTTCGCCCCTATGATTTTGTTGATATTCTAGAGATAAGTTTTTCAAGCGTGTAGTTAATCTCTGGGTTACTTATTTCTCGTGCAATGTAATCGTAATCTTTTGTATTGTACTGTTTTGCTCGTCTATTTCTTTCATCGAATCAGCATAAATACTATAGAAAAGTCATATTCTGTTCAGCTTAGCTTATTGTTTTCTATGCCTAACAGCTATATTCACAATTATTTATTAATTTTTTGTTTATTTCTCTTTTATCTGCTTATTTTTAAGTCTTTAATTCATTAAAGCAATATGTAATTGCTTACAATAGTAATACTAAGATGTTAGGTCAGTATAGAAATAATGTGGATGCTTGGTATAGCTTAGTAAGTATAGGGTATATGTTTTGTACAGGCCCCGGCCCCGGCAAAAAGAGCGGCCCCGGCACAGCTCTAATATATATATATATATATATATATATATATATATATATATATATATATATATATATATATATATATATATATATATATATATATATATATATATATATATATATATATATATATATATATATATATATATATATATATATATATATATATATATATATATATATATATATATATATATATATATATATATATATATATATATATATATATATATATATATATATATATATATATATATATATATATATATATATATATATATATATATATATATATATATATATATATATATATATATATATATATATATATATATATATATATATATACAGGCCCGTATCCAGGGGGGCGGGGGGGCCTGCCCCCGCCGAAATGGGAAAAATTTTTGTTTTTCCCAAGGGTCCCCCAAAGAGAAAAATGATAAATTGGCGAAGTTGGTCTGAAACACCACCAAAACAGGTTTTTGGCGTACTTTTGAGCTAGAAAACACAAAATTTTCCGGCGCTTCGCGCCGGATTTATTGTTTATGTAAGGTTTTGTCTTCTAAACCGCTGAAAATCGCTCAAATTTGAGTTAGACATAGAAAGTATGTCAATTTTTTCTAACGCTTTGCGCCGGATTCATTGTTTAGCTATAGTTTTTGCCTTCTAGCTCACTCAAAACAGCTCAAATTTGAGTTATGACATGGGTACAGGCCTGTATCCAATGGGGCATGGGGAAAAAATTTTTGTTTCTCTCAAGGTTCCCCCGAAGGGAAAAATGAAAAATTGGCGAAGTGCGTCTGAAACAGCGCCTAAACAGGTTTTTAGCGTACTTTTGAGCTAGTAAACTCAAAATTTTCCGGCGATTCGCGCCGGATTTATTGTTTACGTATAGTTTTGTCTTCTGAACCGCTAAAAATCGCTCAAATTTAAGTTAGACATAGAAAGTATGTCAATTTTTTTCTAGTGCTGTGCGCCGGATTCATTGTTTAGTTATAGTTTTTTGCCTTCTAGCTCACTCAAAACAGCTCAAATTTGAGTTATGACATGGGAAACATGAAATTTTTCCGGCGCTTCGCGCCGTATCTATTGTTTATATGTTTTTTGTCTTCTAGTCCGCTCAAAACCGCTCAAATTTTAGGTTGATATGCAGAGCATGTCAATTTTTTCGGCGCTTCGCGCCGAATTATTAATTATCCGTATTGTTTTTCTCTGTAAAGCACAATGATTAAGTACAAAGGCAAGAGATAAGAAATAATTCGCCGATTAGGTGATGAGAAATCAGCTTAAATGATAAATTTGCTGTATATCAAAATGAAATAAAGTGAAAATTTTTTAATTTTTTTAGTCGAAATTTTTCTTCACCGTTGTATAGAGCTCGCCGAGATACGCTCAAAACTGTCTTTCTTTTCGCCTATCTCCTAATGGTTCTCGAGATCTCTGGTCTCAAAAATTTTCAGCCCCCCCCCCGAAATAAAATCCTGGATACGGGCCTGTATATATATATATATATATATATATATATATATATATATATATATATATATATATATATATATATATATATAATTAACAATTTAATGACTACCTACTGAAATTTTTGTCTTTTTAGATAATTTTCGCGTCAGCGCTATTTTAGTCCAACCACTTTAATATACCCTAATTCTAACATTCGCTTTATTTTATGAGGAATTCTTGTAGTGAAATATCTTTCGTCCGAACGAAGGGTGCATCCTTCCGCCCGACATTCTCTTTTCTATGTAAACCTCACAAAACGCTTCCATTGTGGGTTTATATTTTTTCAAAATAAACGTTAGGAAAACACTTATTGAAAGCTTAGATATTTGAAATCGGAAGAGAAACGCGAATTTTACGGTTTAGAGAAGTTTGATCATTATTTTTACTCAGGGAGGGATGCATACATGATTTGAAAAACCCTGAAAGGTTCTCACCCCCTTCCTACAATTTTTTCGCTTTCCATCAGAATTTTAGGTTTTCCTAGCAAAAGAATATGTAAAAGCTGTCATTTCGAGCGTATTCAGCGACTTTTTGGTTCAAATGTGTCCAATTTTCGGCGCTTCGCGCCAAATACACATTTTTGATCATTTCTGTTCAATTTATTTGATGTTTTCATATTATTTCGACATTTTTTTGTTTTGAGCGCAAAAATGCATTTGAGAAGAAATTTTTGGTTTCGCCCCGCCCTTTCCCCTTATTTTCCGTGCTTGCCGGTACATTTTAGGTTGGGCTGTTCTGAAATTTCGAGAAGGTCAAAAAGGCTCTTTAATTCGGTGAAAGGTCGAATGAACACGATTTTCTACTTTTCTCATCAATATCAATTTTGGCACTAAAAATGTAGAAAAAACTTAATTATAAAAAATTGTATTCGGCCCGTCTCCAAATAATTTTTCGGATTCTACTCTTAAGCTCTAAACGGTCTCGACCATGTGTGAACTGAACCATTTTCTTGCGCTCCACAGGTACGTAGCTGTTGGGGGGGTGCTAATCCTTCCAAAATCTAAAAAATACGAGTATTTTTTTCAATGATCCCCCAAAAGAAAAAAGATCAAAATCTTCTCAGGCGTATGCGAAAGACCGCCAGAATAGATTTTAGTGCACTTTTGGGATAATAAACCAGCCAAAATCTTTGGGCGCTTCGCTTCAAATTTATTGGTTTTGTATACCCAACAGTCAGAGTTAGAGTAAACATGATGAATATGTTAAAATGTTCTGACGATCCAAGCAGAATTATTAATTTTTTGTATTGCTTGCTTGAGAAATCATTCGTTTGGCCATTTTATTCGATATATTTATTAAATATGATTGAAACCCTTGGAATTTTCCGAAATTTTTGCTTCTAAAATATATAGAGCTCGACGAGAAATGCTAAAAAACACCGTTGTTTTTGTCCACTTCAAAATTTCAGCCCTCCCCCAAATTCAGAAGGCCAGATTTATGCCAGGCGCTCCACCCAAATATACTTAAGTTCGAATTTGTACGATTATTTTTCAGGCACGTAGCTCTGGGGGGAATGTAGGGCGGGGGGGGGGCCGGACCCCCCCCAAATTCAGAAAAAAACCGGAAAAATAGGACTTTTTACACGTTATTTCGTGCTATTTTTGGCCTTTTCGGACCCCGGATCCCCCAAAATTGGTGATGGTCCCTTCAGAAATGGGACGGCCAGCTACGTGCCTGATTATTTCCGCTAAAACTGTCGCTTCCAGACTTCTGGTCACTATTAACCTCAAAATAAATATTTTAACCTGAAGGGCAAAGAATAAGATTTTGTTTTATTTTTTTATTATTTAGCTTTAAACCTGGAGGGGCAAAGAATGAGATCTCGATTAAAACATTTGAAAGCGTTTTTTGAAAGTCGATGAGGAATCGTATCCATACGTGGGCAGCAACAAAATTCTGGGGGTCGGTGCAAGATTTTTCAAAGGTCAAAAATGGCCTTAAAAATGGTTGTATGGCGAAAAACAACATTTTCCAACGTTTCTCATCGAACACTATCCATTGGCATCAAAAAATCACGGAAAAAAACAAAAAAAAATTGAAAAATGGAATTCGGGGGGGGTATTTCGGTTTCTCGGGGGAGTGCAAACCCCCCAGCCCCCCACGCCCAAGTATGATTGTATGTATTATATACAATCAATTCGGAACGCGTGCTATTTACCCACTTTCTACGTTCTTATTTCATTACCCTAGTACGTCAATTTTCTCATAAATATTATTTTAAATTTTTTAAATTGTCGATTTATATATATTTTTATAATTATTTTTGGATTATCGCAAAAATAAATTATATTCGCTCCGTGGTTTGATACTTTTTTAGCTAAAAATATAGACGAAAATTATTCTTGGTTAAGGTCACCTTTTGCCCGCCATATTTGTCACAACCTTAGCTTTTGTGGGCTGTGACGAAACGGCTGCCGTTTCGCTCTTAGTTTTAACCGTCGGCTTACGGCCTGTGCTCATCGGGCTGGTTTGTCAATTTTTAGATATCGCGCCGCGTTACGCTGGTGAATTTTTTTATTGTTGTTCTCAATTATTTACAGTAATAAGCAGATATGCACAGATCGGCCATGCTGTGCAGTGCATCTTAGGTTATGGCCATATATATATGTACATGGGCAACCGCTAAATTCTGGGGGGTCCCAAGGAGTAAAAAATTTCACCAAAATTCAATTCTGGAATCTATCGCTTTTGTGAACAGCCAATTACCAAAAATAGCACTAAAAAATCAATTCTGGGGTCTATTGATTTGTGAAGGGCCACTTGCCAAAAATAGCGCCAAAAATTGAATTCTGGGGTCTATCGATTTTGTGAAGGGCCAATTGCCAAAAATAGCACCAAAAATTAAATTCTGGGGTATATCGATTTTGTAAAGGGCCAATTGCCAAAAATAGCACTAAAAAATCAATTCTGGGGTCTATCGATTTTGTAAAGGGCCACTTGCCTGAAATAGCACTAAAAATTAAATTCTGGGGTCTATCGGTTTTGTAAAGGGCCAATTGCCAGAAATAGCACCATAAAAATCAATTCTGGAGTCTATCGATTTTGTGAAGGGCCAATTGCCAAAAATAGCACCAAAAAGTAAATTCTGGATCTATCGGTTTTGTGGTAGGCCAATTGCCAAAAATAGCACCAAAAAATCAATTCTGGAGTCTATCGATTTTGTGAAGGGCCAATTGCCAAAAATAGCACCAAAAAGTAAATTCTGGGTCTATCGGTTTTTGTGGTAGGCCAATTGCCAAAAATAGCACCAAAAAATCAATTCTGGAGTCTATCGATTTTGTGGAGGGCCAATTGCCAAAAATTGCACCAAAAATTAAATTCTGGGTCGATCGGTTTAATGGGAGGCCAGTTGCCGAAATAGCACCAAAAAATCAATTCTGGAGTCTATCGTTTTTGTGAAGGGCCAATTGCCAAAAATGGCACCAAAAAGTAAATTCTGGGTCTATCGGTTTTGTGGTAGGCCAATTGCTAAAAGTAGCACTAAAAAGCAATTTTGGGGTCTATCGATTTTTTGAAGGGCCGGCTGGATTCTGGGGGTCCAGACCATACACGGGCGAGTGACCGAATTCGTGTCAATCTGTCAAAAATCCTAAAAACCGCGCCAAAAATTCAATACTAGAGAAATCTGTCGATTTTTTTGGGGGTACTCGATTCTCAAGTTGGGTTCCACGCGTCGCCCATGTGTGGTTCAGCCATACTTCCAGGCACCCACCACGCCCATGTGTTGTTATGACGATAGTATGCCCAGTAGGGATGTGCCGGTTAACCGGAACCGACTGGAACCGACCATTTTTGGAACCGGAACCGGAACATTCCCAATGCCCAGCATAGATTTCGGCGGAATTTTCATCTTATCAGACTTCGTTGAATAAATCTACATGTTTGGTTGGGAAGCAGCCGGTTATGGGGGTCTGGGGGACAAAATTGTAAAAAAAGTTCGAAAATTCAATGATCGAGGCCGGTCGAATTTCGGCGGTATAAACCGTAGATACGGTAAGCGAATATGAGGGTCAAAGCTGACCTTTTTCAAAAAGAGTATTTTTACTAATATATAGCGGTGGGCACACGTGGAACACGATTTTTAAGATAACGCTCTTTCTTTTTAAAACATTAAATGATCACAAAAGAAACTTGGAAAAAAATTCGAGTAAATCGAACAAAATGCAGCCAAAAAAATGAGAGTAGCTTTACACCTTTTCTGCCAAAACTTAACTTAATACGCTTAAATAGCAGCTTTCCACTATTTTACCGATAAGTCGTCGATGTCGGATGGGTCGCATTTCAGCAATTTTGCGGGGGTCAAAGTATGCATGGGTAGCAACCAAATTCTGGGGGACCAATGGGGCAAGATTGCCGAAAATAGCACAAAAAATTCAATTCTGGGAGAATCTGCCGAATACTGAAATGCCCATTCCCCACGCCCATATATGGTCAGTAGTCTCTTCTGGGGTCTATCTAGAGCCCAACCCTCGAGAACAGCTTCGCTCTAAACAGGCGCGTAGCTGGCCGTCCTATTTCGGGGGGACCAACACCAATTTTGGGGGGACTAAGGCCAAAAATAGCACAAAATAACGTTATAAAGTCCGATTTTTCTGAATTTTGGGGAGGTCCGACCGAACCCCCCACACCCCCTCCAAGAAAAACGTGCCTGGCTCTAAACCTCCTCACCACCCCTATGCTTACATAGATATGGTCGCGATCACGCATGGACATGGGGTTAGGGATACCGAGAACCCTAAAGACCCTTACTGTGACGGCTCGAAATGTTGTTGGGTGGGGGTTCCCGGCATTTTCAGCGAGATATAGGGTAAATGACCTCCAATTTTGGTCAAAAAAGGGCATAAAAACACCTGAAAATGGCTTTTCAAAAAATGTTACGGGTCACTAATTTTCCGGTCTTAAGGGATGGGGTGCCTCCTTGTTGGCAGCCAAGTACCTAACTGATTATTTTTATACGCTTAATAATTAGGTAATTAATTAATTTGGTTTGCTTTAGGCATACTGCTCGGAGTATCGAATACTTTCAGCACCTTGCCCGGTATAGTAGGACCCTATTTGACTGGCCGACTAACCAAGCAGGTGAATGTAAATGACAAACAATAATTACAAAAAATAAATTAAATAAATTATAAACATAAATAATAATAATAATAATAATAATAATAACAATAATAATAATAGTAATAATAATAATAATAATAATAATAATAATGATAATAATAGTAATAATAATAAAAATAATATATAACAAAAATAAATAAAGAATAAAAAATAATAAACGCTGCACACTTCAAAAGCAAGAGACGCTTGCTGTAATAATTAAAATTTTTGGGCGTTAGACAGATTCGACTTTTTATTTCTTTTTACGAATTAGAACGATGAGTTTTTGATTGTTTTAGTCATCCTAGGATAGAAATACTTTCTATTGGTGTAAAGTGTGTTCAAACGGAATCAGAGACCCGAAATTTTAAACATGAATTTTAGTGTAAAGAATGACAGGTTTCGCTACGCTGTAATCCAATTGAAGGTTTGGAACTTTAGTTAGCTCCTTTGATGATTTTTGGTGCGAAAATTTGCGTTTTTCAGCCACTTTTCTGCTTTTTTTATGCCATTTTCGACCGTAATTATGTATGAACATAATTTTTACTCATTCTCTCAAAGAGGACAAAAAATGTAGAATAATTTTTATATTTATATTTTTTTGAAAATTATAATAAGCGGAAAATTTGGAATTTACCCCAAAATTTTTAATATAAAAGTTTCAATTTTTGAGACAGGTTTTTGACCGACTGCGGGAGATTGCCATAGGTGGGCGGCACCAAAGCTCTGGGGGTGGGGGGTGGTGGAAGAATTTTTCAAAGGTCAAAAAATGACCTTAAAAACGGTGATATGGCGAAAAACGCCATTTTTCAACGTTTCTCATCGAGCACTATCCATTGGCATCAAAAAAAATGCGTAAAAAACAAAAAGAATTTAAAAAAATGAATTCTGGGGGCTTATTCTGGACCATACATGGGCAGCAACGAAATTCTGAAGGGTCCGACGGGACCCAAATCGCCAGAAATAGCACCAGAAATTCGATTCTAGGGTCAATCGATTTTGGGAGGTCTTTTAGACTGTAAGATGTCCAGCGATCCCTAGACCCCCACGCCGATGTGTGGTCTAAATCCATCCCCCAGAATCCGGCGGACCCCACCACACCAAAATTAAATTTTTGGTACTATTTTTGGCAGTTTTGCCCTATCGTACCCCCGAATTTGATTGCTGCACATGTATGCTGCCCATAAGTGACATGCATTCGGTCAGACGAGGTTATTACGGTGAGGCAAAATCGAGATAATGTGCTTGGGGGTGTGAAATTCATGATTTTCGCTACAGTAAACTGCATTGTGAAAATCCCCCGAATACACTATTTAAAGTACAAATACGGATTTTTGAATAAAATTTTTGAAAAAGTTTTTTCTCTGTTCTCGGATTTTGAAATTTTAAGATTGGGATTTAAGTTTTTTATAATTTATAATTTTTTTAATCCTCAAATTTAGGGTTTGTGGAATTTTTTGAAATCGGACTCTTAAACGGAGGGCGACAAATTCACACTCTCACCCCTTCTGCGTGCACATGTGATGAATAGCAGCCGAATTCTGCGGGTCTGTTCGTTAAAAAATGCAGGAAAATCAAATTTGAATCAAAATTTTCAATAATTTCATTTAGAATAAAAATTTTATTTTATTCTATTCAATTTCATTATTTTTACATTTTCTCGATATTTAAGGTTCCAACGAGACCTTCCCCCTATCACCCCCCTCTTCCGCCCGATTGTGCTATAGCCTGGATCAAATTTTACAAAAATAAAATTTTATTTATAATAAAATTGAATTTTTCTAAATTTTATTCAACTTTATTAATTTTCACAATATTTGGGGCTCAGCGAGACACCCTAACACCATAGGTGGGCAGCACCAAAATTCTGGGGGGGGGGGTGAAATAATTTTCAAAGGTCAAAAAATGGTCTTAAAAGTGGTTGTATGGCGAAAAAACACCATTTTTCGACGTTTTTCATCGAGCACTATCCAATGGCATCAGAAACTCGCTAAAAAAGCAAAAAAAATTCAAAAATTGAATTCTGGGGGGGTATTTTGATTTCTGGGGGGTATTTCAACTTCTGGGGGGTGCACACCTTCCCTCCCACGCCCATGTGTGCCTAACACCGTCCGTCCGATTGTGGGATACTCTGAACCTCTCCTACATGATATTGAGGGGGTGGGTGTTAGCGTGCCTTCTACCCTCTCCCCCTTTCATACATTTACGTAGGGGGTGAGGGCGAGTATTACTCTCGCTGAAGGGTCAGCCGTACAGGTGCTGTCTGGAAATTTCGGGCCAATAGAACGTTTTTAGCATTATTTTTCAAGTCAAAAGCAGTAGAAAATGTCAAAAGTCTTATGTATTTTTACTCGAAAAGCGCCCAAAACGTATCAATTTCTGTATTTTTTAGTGTTCAAAATGATATATTGCAGTCAAAATGGACTAAAAATGCGACATCACCACGAAAACAACGTTTTATATGCTATTTTGACTATTTCGATCGTTTAAACAGCAAAAAAGCGTCAACGTTGAATTTACTGTTTTTGGATTTTAGTAATTCTAGTCCCCCCTGCCGACCCTGACCTTGTGCACCCTTGCCCTACTACTTCCGAAAATGTTTTAACCTACCTCTTTGAAGTTTTTTCACGCCTAAAAGTTTTGATTTAAACAGTCGTAGGAGATGTGCCGTTTTATGTCTTTTTAGCGAACTTTTAGCTAAATAGTGTCAAATTTTCAACGCTTCGCGCCATATCAACATTTTTTGACTACATTTTGTTCATTTTACTCGATTTTTTGCATTTTTTTCGGGATATAGTATAAAATCGTCGTTAAAGACGCCTAGAAATTGTGTTTTTTGAAGCGTAACCGTCGTTTTTTGAGTCAAAAATAGGAACTTTTGAAAAAAATTTTCCGGTTGTCCCCCACGACACCTAGGCGTGGGGGAGGGAGGAGGTATGGGGGTATGCATCTCCCGCCCCGAGAAACCAAAATACCCCCAGCATTCAATTTTAAATTTTTTTTTGTTTTTTCGCAATTTTTTGATGCCAATGGATAGTTCCCGGTGAGAAACATTGAAAAATTGTGTTTTTTCGCTATACCACCATTTTAAGGCCATTTCTTTACCTTTAAAAAATCTTGCACCCCCCCCCGCAGAATTTTAGTGCAGCCCACCTATGCCCCCACCCGAGAATTCCTACATTGCGCACGTCCGTCTGTGACGCATTATTTTTTGCGCGTTCAGAATACCGTAGAAGGCTGGCAAGCCGTATTCCTCATCATAGCGTGTTTTTACACGTTTAGCGCCGTGTTTTTCTTCTTTTTCGGCCAAGGCGTCCAGCAGCCCTGGGCCGCGGCCCCCAAAAATATCGCCTCAGGCGACAATGAGCCGCCGCAGCCCAACGATGTCAATAAGTCGACTAGCCGAGTTTAAATTATCTAAATTTCGAATTTCCGTGTCTCGTTTTTCGGCCTTTTTTCCGCCCGCATTTTATATATTTTCACGCGGATACTCGTTATATTATCAGTACTACTGATCTGTTGCTATTCTGTCCTAGAAAGGTTATTTTGTTCTGTACATTAATGCATTGTTTTTCAGCGACGTTGGCCAAAATCTGGAGGTACGTAAGATTTTTGAGCAAACGATTGCTTTTAGAGGCAAAAAGTAAATTTTGAATTTTTTCAGAATGAAATCACGGGCTGATTTTGGAGTGTTTTATTCATACATGGGCAGCAACGAAATTCTGGGGGGGGCGTCCGATGGGACCGAATTGCCGAAAATTGCACCGAAAATTCGATTCAGGGGTTGTATCGATTATGCGAGTCTTTACCCTCCCTCCCGCCCAGGTGTGGTCTTACCACTGGACCAGGCGTTGCGTAGCCGGTGCCTGAATTCCGGGAATACAAAAATTTAAATGTTAGGAAAAGTGCCGAAAATTGACCTTCTAGGCAAAATTCATCATTTTTCGACGTTCCGTCAACATCCGCGAAGAGAATGATAAAAAACTTGAAAATTTAATTCTACAGATTATCTGCATGCTGGATTTTTTCCCCTTCGATTAGAGGGTCCCGATTATTACGGGGGGGGTTGAATAAACTTCAGTTCTTCGCCAAAAAATTGGAAGAATGCACCTAGAAATGACCAAAAAATGCATGATTTTTATCAAGGATTGGGGGGTGAAAACTTATCTGACTTAGGGTGTTGGGGGACGACCAACGTTGGGGGCGGGATCCCATCGTCCTCCAGTTACATACATACAATGCTCGCCATGAAACATGATGCACTATAATCGTCAGATTTATATTGGATGATGCGTCGCGAGCGCAGCGTTTCGTCTATAATGCGCTATCATCTCTTTTTTTTATTATTATAGGATATCTATCTGTATCATGCCGTTAATCTAACGATGCGTACGGCGCAATTTAGCTATTAATAGCGCCAACAAGAAGGAGGCGCGCATGTGAATGCCGGAAGCGCGCACGCGTGCCTTAATATAGAACGGCATTCACGTGCGCGCACTCGCCTGAATATAGAAAGGCATTCACGTGCGCTGCTTCCGTCATTCACGTGCGCGCTTCCAGCATTCACGTGCGCGCTTCCCTCTTGTTGGCGCTATTAATAGATAAATTGCACTGTCCGCATTGCCAGATTAACGGCATGATACAGATAAATATCCTATAATAATAAACAAGAAATGATAGCGCATTATAGACGAAACGCGGCACTCGCGACGCATCATCTAATATAAATCTGATGATTATAGTGCGTCATGTTTCATGGCGAGCACTGTATATGGTCACTGTGGCACATGAAAAGGGCCAAATTTTTACGATATCGACAATTGTTCAAAAGCTAAATACAATTTTCAAACGGCAAAAAATCGCTAAAAAATGATAAAATTTTATAATACAATTTTAGAAGTCAGATGAGATGATTTTTCCTTTGCATTGGGTCGTGAACATAGGTGGGCAGCACCAAAATTCTGGGGGTGGGGGAAAATTTCTGGAGGGGGTGAAAAAATTTTTAAAAGGTAAAAAATGGTCTTAAAAGTGGTCGTATGGCGAAAAAAACACCATTTTTCGACGTTTCTCATTGAGCACTATCCAATGGCATCAAAAGATTGCTAAAAAAGCGAAAAAAATTTTTCTGGGGGTATTTCAACTTCTGGGGATTGACTGCATACCCCCCAAACCCCCCACGCCCATGTGTTGTCGTGAAACCCTCAACAAGCTTATATGATCATTCATCACAGTGCGTATTCTTGGGGGGTTTGAGGGTTCCTCACTCCGCCCAGAAATTTTCGACCCTTCCGAACTGTTGTTTTTCCAGATGTTGCAGAATAGATGCTGTTTTAAGGATTGTTAGCTCAGGCTGCTCAAAGTGTCGAATTTTCGGCGCTATGCGTCGGTTACATGCGTGGGGATTAAGACCTTCATGAATCCAGCAGACTCACAAAAGTGAACTTTTGGCATGGTTTTTGTGCGAGTTTCGCCAGGTTTAGACTATCCCAGAATTCGGCTGCTGCCCATGTACTGGCAGCGAGCAACAACATTCTGATGGGGTCCGATGGATTGAATTATTAAAAATAGCACTAAAAATTCAAACATGAGGATCTATCGATTGAGGGGGTCCGCCGGATTTCCTGGGGTGTGGTTCATTGCTGCATTCTGGAGGGGGCTGGTCCAAACATGGGCTGCAACCGAATTCTGGGGGTCCGATGGTGCAAAATGCTCGATACAATAGTACCAAAAATTCGATTCTTGGAATCTATTGATTTTTTTAGGAGGATTTGGAATCCGCCGGATTCTAGTTGGGCCAGACGACGACGCCCATTTGTTCTTATTCAAAACACGTTTTATTTATTGTTCGCGTTAATGAGCTCCATAATCAGATGCACAGTTTTGATTTATTCGATCTTCTCTGCAATCATATAGGCACACACGGTTTTATTGATTTTGTGTAAGACTGCTTTAATGGATCTTGCATTACTTACAATCATTTTATTTTTGCTACCGTATACCTACTTGTCTTATAGAACTTCATCCCTCATACATACATATACATACGATAAGTTTACAGTTTTTGAGTTAAATTCTACATGATGATCTAATGTAGCGTAATAAAATCGAAAGATTCAGATATTTTCTATAAAAACTGCACTTATCAGTAAAGTCTGTTTCATTTAATCGAGAGCTTTTTAGGAAATTTTTTAAGGGCTACAGTAAGCGAAACAATACGATTTACTGTGATTGGGCAAATCAGCTCAGCGAGGGTGTGTGGCTGGAATTCTTTCATTTTGAATGCACTAATCCGTCCATATAAATTTGATTTAGGCATTTACTCAGTGCTAGGACATACTACAGTAAGTGCGCTAAATAAAAAGCTGTCGGATGGAATCGACCCCGGGATTTTTCCACGGCAAGCGGACGTTTTACCACTGAGCTGTGCGGGAGTTCGCGGCGTTTTTTAACATCTTGGTCTATTGTGTTTAAAGTATCAACTTAGGATAAGCTGAATGCGCGATTTAATCTGTAAGTTGATTGATCTGCTGGAAGACGAGAATAAATTATGCCGCAAAAAATGTAATTGAAAAACCCGTCTTTGCTACGTAGCTACAGTGAGATCTAGCGACATACGGTGAATAAGAAAGAAAGGGTTACTCTAGCCTCTGAAAACATTTACTGAAAAGCTCTCGAATAAATGAAACATACTATAGCCGTAGAAGTGCTCGGGTTGCAGGCAACCAAATTCTCGGCGGTAGCGGTCCGACATGGTCAAAAACAGCACCAGAAATTCAATTTACTATTGAGTTTTGCAGGTTTTCGAAATATCCACCGCCTATATCTTTGAATTTTCCTAATCTCAAAGCTCTTTATGTACCATAGGTCACACATGGGCGTGGGGGGTATGCACCCCCCAGAAGTTGAAATACCCCCCCCCAGAAATCAAAATACCCCCCACCAGAAAAAATTTTTTTTTGCTTTTTTAGCAATTTTTTGATGCCATTGGATAGAGCTTGATGAGAAACGTCGAAAAATGGTGTTTTTTTCGCCATACCATTCTTAAGGCCATTTCTAACCTTTAACAATTTTTTCACCCCCCCCTCCCCCCCCAGAACTTCGGTGCTGCCCACCTATGCCACAGGTGTAGGTAAGCTAAGGGTTGCGGATCCAAGACGTTCTGACACGGGGAATTAACCCCTAATTCTAGATAGTGTCAAAGATTGCACGAAAAATTCATCCGTTTTCTTTAAAGTAGCAGCTTTTTGCCGTGTTTTGATAGGTTTGATCGTAGAATTTTTTTCAGAATTTTCATTTTTATACGAAAATCTCGCAAAATTTATGCGAAAATCAGCCCGAAGTGCCGAAGAGTGCTCGAGAAATATTGTGTTATGTAACTTCAAAACCTTTGGCCCGTAAAATAATTACTTAACAACACCTCGTAGCCTGGGAGAAACGGCGAAAACGTGATACGCATAGGTACACTCCGAGTCCGGGAGAAACGGGAGAAACGGCGAAACCATGATAAGCCTAGGTAAACACACCCGGATCCTGGGAGAAACGGGAGAAACGACCGGGAGCCTCCGGGAGTAAACGGGAGAAAACGGCGAAACCATGATAAGTATAGGTAACCACACACGGAGACTAGGAGAAACGGTAGAAACGGCGAAATCATGATAAGCATAGGTAACCACACCCGAGCCCGGGAGAAACGGGAGAAACGGCGGAACCATGATAAACATAGGTAACCACACCGAGAGCCTGGGAGAAACGGGAGAAACGGCGAAACCATGATAAGTATAGGTAACCACACCCGGAGACTGGGAGAAACGGGAGAAACGGCGAAAACCATGATAAGCATAGGTAACCACACCCGGAGAAACGCTTTTCTCCCGGGAGAAACGTTTCTCCCAAACCAGGAAAAATTTTGATGGGGAGAAATCGCTCTTTCCCTCTCCGGGGGAAATTTTGATGGGAGAAACGTTTCTCCCATCGGGGGAAACACTTGTAGGATTTACGGG